>JAUTXW010001858.1:0-107418 GCA_030620095.1 Kuschelorhynchus macadamiae
CGTAACTTGAACAATCACATTTACTAACTTTGAAGACCAATGAGTTTCTTTAATTGTTGGTATACGCCTCATAGATGCAGATGTAAGAGCATACGTTCGTTTTGCTGAGTTATGAAAAAATGAGGGAATACCACTTAAACTTTGCTGCATCAGGATAAATACTTTTTCTTTTTGAAGGCCATTTAGATGGCCAGACATCACACTTATGCCATCGTAACATTATCCTATTAATTTATGTTTATAGTCAAATTGGTCCAAAATTTGATCCAATAGAGAATATAGAGAGAGAGAAATGACATTATAAAATCATAAGAATCTCTCGACTACTGAACCTTCTGAATTAACGTATCTTAAAATTATGGAGCACTGGGCGTAATATCAGTGGTGTCATCCACTTGCACAGAAAAAAACTGTGTGTTTATTATTTCATTTATTACATGATCATTTAAATAATCAGAAATGCATTCAATTAATAATTAATTATTTCGTTTTGAATAGTTTTCGAGTCACCAGTAAAAACATTTTTAACTTTTGAACTTTTGTGATAATCTTTTAGTTCTTGGGAACTTTATATTAATAAACCTAAAAGTTTTTTAAAATTCCTATTTATTGACTCGCTGCTCTCATCATGGCCGCGAAAGAAGACCTTGCAAACTCTTGTTTTGTAATGTACAAAACTGCGTCAGTTACCAAGCACATAAATAGTCTATTTAATCGGACGTTTTCGTTAAAATGTGTTTTATATAGTTTAGTATTTTCTTTTAAAGTGTCAGCTATAGTGCTTTGATTTTTTACAAATGTTTTTAGCATTAATTCGTATTTTAAATGCTCCGCCGAGTCTTCATGTTTATGTAAAGACCTTCATATATTTAACATACCTGCAAATCCTTCCTTATTCCACACTGAATATTTATTGGCAACTAGTAAACAAGACCAGCAAAACCATTTTTGTAATATTTGACTACTACATAACCATTTGTACGCCGAAAACCAGGATGACGATTAAAACTCTGATCTTGTTCCTTCCATTGATTAAATGGAGTTTCCAACAAAATGCAAACCACATCCGTGATCGGATTCATCAATAATGTAAATTAATAAACCCGACAGCAAATAAAGTTGTAACAACACCATAAATAAATATAACACAAAATAGTCAAGTAAACTGCAAAGGAACTAACCGGCTGCAGCGAAATCCGCGAAAATAAAAGTAAACAACCACCCCAAACAGAACGACACGTGGGCGTAGTGTACTGCGTTAGCAATTCACCGAGAGCGTTGTATGGCGCTGGTTAACGTTAATCTTCCATGCGGTCGACGTCATCACGTACACGTTGGTACTCAGTCAAAAAAGTCAGCTGAAAAGCTTTTAGACAGCAATCTATGGCCACATGGCGTAGTAATAAAACGGTCAGCTGTATCCGAACTTACAGAAAAATCTACACCGAACCTCCCACCTCCCTCCACAACGAAAAAACTGCCCACCAACTCGAGCTCCGTCAGTTCACTAGTTGCCTCCTCTCCAATTTCTCAAAAGGACATTATAATATCTTCTGACAAAGAGGCCATTGCTGCCTGCAAAGCAAATGTCTTGTTGAGCGACAACTGCTACAGTCTTTCCAAGAAAGCTCCTACTGACCAAGAACCTATTTTTGATCCAATGTCTCCCCCAACAGTGAAGCTTACGCGAACCGAAAAAAGTTCTGATAACCGTTTCCTCATGTCTAGACTAAGAGAACCAGCCATTTTAAAGGCCTTCAAGATATATCTCGCCTTCCTGCACGACCAACCTGCGCCAATTCACTTTGAAGGGTTTACAAATACAAGCACCAGGCTGTTTTTGGCTTCTGAAGGCATTCCTATAGATTATAGAACCCTACATAAGATATATTTCGATTTTCATGCTGCTTACGGATTTAGCGCAGCAGAAGTGGAAGCGGATCTTGCAGCCTATGGATCCTACATATCTTCGGAGAGATCGATTCATCTTCAGAGGACCAGAGAATGCCATAAAAACTATTTTACCAGCGATTCTCCCAAAAAAAATTTTTAGAAAACACGACGTGTCCTGAGGAACTAGATTCCTCAAAACTTCCTGTTGTTACTAGTCTTAATATGGTTCTAATTAATATTGCTTCTCTAAGAAATAAAACTGACGAGTTGTACCTATTTCTGGAAGAATTGGAGTTCCCCCAACTTGTTGCAATTACTGAGCACTGGCTGAATCTAAACGAACCCTTTTATATTGAGAGGTATAACACAGTAGCTAGATATGACAGAAAAAACTCAGCTCATGGGGGAACACTGATTCTATCCCTAAATGGAGATTTCATGTCGGTATCTAAATATGATCATTTGTTAGCGGATAGCTCTTTTGAATTCTCTATAGTATATAATCAAAACCTTGATCTTTATGTAATTTGTATTTATAGATCACCAAACTCTGATGTACAATCATTTTTAAATAGCCTGGTAAGTTTGCTAGACAGCCTACCGATTAAAGGTAAGAAAATTCTATGCGGGGACTTTAATATTGACTATGCTACTGTTTGTGCCATCCAGAAATATCTAATTTCTATATTCGACTCTTTCGGTCTTTCAATGCATGTATCCTCGCCAACTAGAATTTCAAAAAACTCTTCTTCTATCATCGATTACATGGCGTCTGATTTTGCTCCATCAGAGGTGCAATCACAGGTCTATAACTCAGGTCTTTCCGATCACGAGGCGGTAATTTCCAGGTTTAGTTTACCTATTAGGCCCTTACCAAGATCTCGCCATCGGGGCAGAATTTTCTCGGCCGCAAATTTCTCAGTATTTCATAATATTTGCTTTAACACCAATTGGAATTTTGAATCTGATAATGTCAACACAAACTTCAGAACTTTTTTAAATAAAACTTTAAGTGCTTTTAACAAGGCCTTCCCGCTTAAGAATATCAAACCTAAGCGGCATAAACCGTGGACCACGAAAGGAATACGAGTTTCTGCTAAAAATATGCGCTCGCTCTCATATATAAAAAAATTCACCGACTCCTTTCTTATTCTCGACTATATCTCTAATTATAGGAGGATCTACACTACTCTTATTAAGTCAGCAAAAAAAATACACTACCGAAAACGTCTAACAAACTCTAATAACGTTTCAAAAGAAACCTGGTCCATCATCAATAACCTCAGAAACAAATCAAACCCTGTGACTCAGATCTTGCCAGGGGCTAATGATCTAAATGATTATTTTATTAATGTAAGCAAAAATGTTACCTCTAGTATCTCGCCAAGTTTGGACCCTCTTTCGTTTCTCCCTCCTTCAAAAAATTTAGCTGATAGCTTTTTCTTAAGTCCCGTTAGCAACACTGAACTATTGAAGGTAATACATAATATCAAAAGTAAATCTTCGTGTAGCACTGATGGCCTATCAATTAGAATATTCCTGAACTTGCCACTCCCAGTCATAGAGGCCCTTACAACATTAATAAATGAGTCCTTTATAAAAGGTGTATTCCCTGATTGCCTTAAAACAGCTATAATTATTCCACTTCATAAAGGCGGCGAAAAAACTAACTCTTGCAATTATCGCCCAATTGCACTACTACCAGTGCTATCAAAAATCATCGAAAGGCTACTGAAGAACCGTCTTATGCCATTTCTCCTGAAACATCAGATAATATCCCCGGAGCAGTTCGGATTTCTACCCAACAAGTGCACCAGTGACGCCATGTTCACGTTGCTTAGAGGCGTCTACTTATCTCTCAATAACAACCACCCAACTGCCTCAGTTTTTTGTGACTATGCGAAAGCCTTTGATTGTGTTAGTCATGAAATTCTGATAAACAAACTAAATTTTTATGGAATTCGTGGTACTTCTTTAAATTGGTTCAAATCTTATCTTGGAAAAAGGCAACAACTTGTAAGGGCTAATGGTTCCGATTCTGATTGTAAGTTGATTACAAGTGGAGTCCCTCAAGGTTCAGTCTTGGGACCTATTCTTTTTTTGTTATACATTAATGATATCACGAACCTTAAAATTAATGGAAGAATCTCCCTTTTTGCTGATGACACAAGCATAACATGGAGTGATTTTGATACAACGTCTTTACACTCTAGTATCTCCAAAGACTTGGTTATAATTAAGGCTTGGTCCGATTCCAATATGCTTTGTTTTAACGTCGATAAAACGGTGGCGTTATCTTATAAGGGAACTTTACAACCACTTCAGGTACATAACAGCAATATTGAATACGTAGAGTCGGTTAAATTCCTGGGCTTAAATATAAATAGCAACTTAAAATGGTCTAATCATATTGACACCTTAACTAAAAAACTTTCTACCGCCTGCTTCGCCATTCGATCAGTTTCAAAAGAACTAGACGTTCCTTCTGCCAGACTTACTTATTTCTCTTTATTTGAATCCCACCTCCGCTATGGCCTTCCCTTTTGGGGCTGCTGTACCACCGAGCAATTTCGTAGTATTTTTATGCTTCAAAAGAGAGCCATTCGTTATTTGTTTGGTCTAAATAATAGAGCTCACTGCCAATACTATTTCAAAAAACATGAAATATTAACACTTCCTGCATTATTTATTTTGGAAACGGTATGTTTGCTGAGAAAACATATAAACACCCTCCCAGAAAGGCCACAACATGTATACCCTACCAGAAACTCTAGGCATGATATTTATCTTCCCATTCCTTCCACAGAATTAATAAAAAAATCAATTATTTACAACGCCATAAAACTTTACAACAATCTGCCAGTACATTTAAAATCTATCCCTATGCTTGCACAATTTCGAAAAAACACCAAAGCATACCTCATTGAGAGACCATTTTACAGCGTTAATGATTTTTTTTTCAGTGAGTAAGTCTCTTTAAATTGTCACTAAACTCGCTTGTTTACTTAAATCTTTTGTGAGTCATCTCCTAACTCGTAGCATAGAATTTTGTAAATCATTATATAGGGAAAAGAACTGTCGAACATTCACTTAAAACTTAATTATTTTTGTTAGGTATTGGATTAAAAACAATTTAATTCTTTTTGTATACTACATTCTACACTAGTTCAATATACCTTCTGTTTAACATCACAATTATTTGTATAACTATAATAACATAGAGTTTAAGGTCGCATAGTTGCAATTTTGATTTCAATGTCATCGAAATTATTCACCTCGTACATGTGTGTTTGTTTACTTTTATAAGGTTATCATGATTCATTTACTGTTTGCAATGTTATGTTATATTCTAACGTGTGTTTTACGATTTGGTAAATTGATAATTTACATTTTTTAAAAAAAGCACTGACCTGTCGAAATTATTTTCGATTAATGTTTTGATATGTCTTATTTTTAGGTATATTTTGCTTTGTCCATAAAATTGTAAAATTTTTCTGCGGCAATAAAGCATACTTTTGTGTGTTTGTTTGTTTGTTGTCATGGCAACGTAGTAGGAAAATCGTAAACTAAACATAGCACGTCCAGCAAAGTCGAAGCGGTTTGCGCCACTGTTATGGTTGTTATAATAAAGTTCGATTCAAAGTTTTAAAAAGACATGCTGCCAACGGTCAAGTAAAATATTTAATCGAGATGTACGAGTTTTGCCAATTGGGTGAATAAATAAATGTAAAAACTTAAATTTTAAGAGATATATAATAAATATAGTTAGCTGTTTGCTTGTTTATTTTTCCTAATGAAGCACTTCACCTACTTCACCTGAATCGGCGCCACTGGGGTATGACAAGATCCTTGCCAACCCACACTACCAATCCTTGATGCTGCAGCTCAATTGATTAAAGTCGAAGTTTCCACTTTCCGCGCATGGTGTAGCACGTAGTCCGCGTCTCTATTGAAATTTTCAAGGCGCGTGATTTCAACAGATTACCTTAATCATGTGTTCTGTTGAATGCTGGTTTTCGGAGACAGCGGATTGAACAGTTTGTTTCTTACTTATACGTTTTGAGATTGTGTGAATGTTAGATCTCAGCAGAATTCTTGCATTATTATCTCTGAGATTCTGAATAAAATGTACAACACTACTAAGTATCCAATAGTGGGTGAGGTGTGGGTTTATTATAAGATGTAATCGAACGCCGAATATCTTTAATGCAATATCCGTTTTGCAACTTCAGTCAGTTTTTTTGTTTCCTTCGAAATTGAAATTGCATCACATATTGATAAAGTCCTAAAACCTAATTAGTTGATTTTATTTGAAAGTGCACTAGATTACAAACATTTGCAGGGTGAGTTCAGATATATCACACATTACTCAGACATTCTCTCGTTGATACATTTTAACATCTCTTGGATTAATCTTCGAGTGAATGAAATATTTTTTATTAGAAATGATGATTCCTCTCAGAATTTGTTTCTGGTTGCTTAAAAATGGCAATAAGTGTAACGATTTTTTGCGGGCTAATGTTTTTAGAAAATGATTGAGTTAGAGCAATTTTGTAATAATTGTAACATTGCCATTAAACTATTGTTTAATATAGTTTGTGTGACGTATTATTAACAGAAATAATGGTACAGAGTGATCCAGATAATTGCTACATAACTAACTCTCTGGTTTCGTGGATCATACCTTATATTTCTGACACATTCTCTGATAGATTTCTTGGATTTTCTTGAAAATAAAATAATATATTAAGATCCTTTTCTCTGTTTCGTCCTTTCCTTGTTTCTTAGAGACGCTGATTCTTGCAATAACTTCTTCGTATGAATTATAGTTGGTACAGATGGTATTCTCTGACCATTCTGTACATGATTCCTGTACGGTTCTCGTATTCGTGTGGCGTTATTATTATTTTTGAAATAAAGCTCGACAATTTTGAACTTTCGTGCAATGGAATAGCTCATTTTTTAGGTATTAGCACAAAATAAAAATGGTTCAAACAGTAAATCAGTGTTCAAATATCAATATCATGACATTCGGAAAACAAACCTTCATTTCCAGGTAGGTATCTAAATAAGTAAGTAATTATAGTATTTAAATAGGTAAGCAATTATATTTGAAAAATCGTAGTATTTCGGAATTCGAAAATGGTTAATTTTTGATACATGTTATATTATACAAACAATATGCAGAATTTAATATAAAATCTAAAAATATTAAAAAATATAGTATATTATATTCAAAAAAACAAAGTTGGACTTTTTGATTTTTCCAGACACCCGGTATTTGATGATGCCATTTAGATAAAAATTTCAAATTTTGGGATTAAGGTAAGGTCAAGGGGTACTTCTTTTCTTGAAATATTTTCAACTTCCTGTCACTTCCGGTTTAACCGGAAGTTGGTATCAACTTGCTTATTTTAAATGGAACACCCTGTATTTTATGATATTTTTGGATTCTACGGAGAATTTTAATGCTATTTTATGTAGCATGTCCTATACCTAGGTTTAAGCGTTCTTAAGATATTTGACTTTGAACCGAAAATGAGCCTTCGGGGTACCAAATTTCAAAATCTCATATTTTTGTAAGTTTTGAAGATATAATCTTCATATTTTGCAGACGATCGGTAAATAATCTTAGGTTTCTATTTTTTTTACTGAATTTGTCTATTTTTGTACAGGGTGTCCTGAATTCAGCGGCAAACATTCATATTTTCAAAGCCGCTAAAGTCCGTTTTTTTTTTAAATAGCACCCTATAATTTTATGCAGTATCAAATGTAGAATTTCATTTTCTATCGAACTGTATGAAGGTTCCCTATACCTATTCGTAACCATTTTCGAAATAATTGGGTTTTATAAAAATATCGTATGTATTTGCTTAAATGTTTACATGTTCCAATGGTGAGCCATGGAAAAACAATTGAGATCCATAATCCATTATGACAGATGATTAGTATGCGTTATTTATCGAAAGCTGTCAGTGATAAACTAAATCTTCTAAATCGAAATGGAAGAATACTCAAACGCTGATATTCTCAATCTATTTTATATTCATGGAGAATGTTATAAAATTTTGGAGAAAACGTGTCGTGTGTTTAATGAATGCCACTCTGATTGAAACGAACTTTTTGCGTTTTCAAGGCTAAAGTTACAAAAAATGTTCCGAAACCAGTGACAAATGCCGAGGATAACGTAATAAACACATTAGCTTATTTCCATGCAAACCCGCAAAGTTCAATACCGTCTGCAGAAAACGATTTGGGAATTTCTTCTTCATCTGTCCAAAGAATCTTGAGCGAACATCATATGCACACCTATTCCTTCCAAAACGTGCAAGCCTTGAGACCTGGTGATGACGTCCGACGAGTAGAATTTTGCGAATTCGTGTTTGTGAAAATACAATTCCTCTCAAAAATATTTTGGACCGATGAAGCGAAATTTTATAGAGAAGGGATAACAAATAGAAGAAATGAACATTTCTGGGCAGCAGAAAATCCACACGCTTTACGCGAATCGCGTTCTCAAGAGAGGTTTAGCTTCAATGTTTTCGGTATAGTATTAGATGATCAGGTGCGGTACTGTATTTATGAAGACAATTTAAACAGTGATAAGTATTTAGAAATTCTACGAGGGACGTTTTCTGAATTTATAGAAGAAATTCCTATTGGTGAGCTACAAAATTATTGGTATCAATTAGATGGGGCACCAGCACATAATTCCGCTGCAATTTATCTCCAATTATCTCGAATTTTTGAAGATCGCTGGATTGGTCCCAATGGCCCTTGGAGATGGCTCCCACGATCGCCTGATTTAACACCCCTAGACTTTTATTTATAGGGATTTATCAAAGGTAAAGTCTATGCTTCCCCAGTAAATAACCAACAAGATTTACTGGACAGGATACGAATAGCTTTTGCCGAATTAGAAAACGGACAAATTCAACGGGCCACAGCAACTGTACAAAGAAGAATTGAAATGTGTCTTCAAATGAACGGACAGCATATAGAACATTTGTTATAATTCAGTTTTATTATTTTATTTATTTATTGTTGATTGTTAGATTGCTATAATTTTTAAGTTCACTAAAACAAGTTTAGAACAGTCTCGAATTTAGTAGATATGGTTAAAAATAATGTAAACAATTTATTTAATTTTTTATAACTAACTTTTCCGAAACGAAAAAATTTCGTTTCAATCCTCTTCAATTTTCTCTTGTTCATTGGCGATAAATGAGGATGTTTTTCATTAAAAACATGACACGTCCTCTTCAATATTTTGTAACATTCTCCACGAATATAAAATAAATTGAGAATATGAGTGTTATTTTATTTTAATTTAAAAGTTTCAAATCAGCTGTCATGTTGAATAGAAAAGCACAACAATTGTTTTTCCATGGTTTACTACGGGAAGGTGTAAGCATTTAGCAAATACATATGATAGTTTAATAAAAACCTGATTATTTCGAAAATGGTTACGAATAGGTATAGGGAACCTTAATACAGTTCGATATAAAATTAAATTCTACATTTGATAGTGAATAAAGTTATAGGGTGTCCCATTTAAAAAAATGGACTTTAGCGGCTTTGAAAATGTGAATGTTTGCCGCTGAATTTAGGACACCCTGTATAAAAATAGACAAATTCAATAAAAAAATAGAAACCTAAGATTATTTACCGATCGTCTGCAAAATATGAAGATTATATCTTCAAAACTTACAAAAATATGAGATTTTAAAATTTGGTACCCCGAAGGCTCATTTTTGGTTCAAAGTCAAGTATCTTAAGAACGCTTGAACCTAGGTATAGGACATGCTACATAAAATAGCATTAAAATTCTCCGTAGAATCCAAAAATATCATAAAATACAGGGTGTTCCATTTAAAATAAGCAAGTTGATACCAACTTCCGGTTAAACCGGAAGTGACAGGAAGAAGGAAAATATTTCAAAAAAGAAGTACCCCTTGACCGTACCTTACTTCCAAAATTAGAAATTTTTATCTATAAGGCATCATCAAAAACTTTTAATGAACGGGTTGCGTGAATAACCCTGTATATTAAAATATAAGCGTATGATAAACCAGATCGATTCAAACAACATTTGTTTCGATTGGATTTTTTGATAAATACAAAAATATTTTTCTTTTTAACTTAAGCTTACCTGTTTGTATCCCTGATGCTCAAAATAAATAAATAAATAAACAAATAATCACTTCTGGTTCCCCAAATTGACCAGACTGTCCACATAAAATTTACTCATCGGAAAATTAGTACTTTTTTTTTATCTAAACGATTCTATCAAAACCGCGATTAATCGTAAGCAATTAACCAGGCAAAGGTACGAAGTGGAACTGACATTACACATCCAATAAAAAAAAGTTATAGATAGATAAAAACCGATTTATTCATCATGACTGACCGTTAGTTTACGCAATATTCGTGTACTTCCTATAAAAAATTCCTTTATTGTTGTTAACGTAAATTGGCGTTAAATCGCCGCTACGCTTTGTTTAGATTGTGCAAAATATTTAAGATAACAGTTTTTATGCACAGTTATTTTGGTGTCACTGGTATTTAATAATTTTACATTTATTTTTTTCGCGATAAAGAAGATGTCTGGTCTTGATTTTTACGGCCTTGATGGTTGCCGATTACTTTTTTTATAAAGATACATTTAATAGTCCAATTTCCAGCTTTTTATTTCAGCTTGAACCTCAGGAAAATTAGAAAGCATGTCATATTTTTAATTGTATTTTTATTGAGTCTCTGAACTAGCTAAAAAAACGATACGTTTCTTTTATACGGAAATTCCCTCGTTGCGAATCTTTTCTTTTATTAGGAAAGTAAGAATTTGACCCAATTTAGTTCCGCACATGGTCATTTGGTAGGTTACACATATACAAGGTGATTCACGGTGGATGGAACCTTAGATGTTTCTGGAGAATAAGTGGATGGATCTTTTTAAAATTTCGGTTACACCTATAAATGACCTTGGTCTATTGTTTTAAAATATTTTCAGGCTTACAATGTTGCCGCTTCTACCCAAAACAGGGGGCAACACCGCTATTTTAAATGAAATGCCCTTGATTTTTACACTTTTGCTGAAACTGCACGGGTTTCTGAGCAACTTTTCTGAATACTTTAATTTATTTGAATTTTTTTTTAACGAAAACAAGACTTCAAATAAATCTGAATTTCTTTCAACTCTAAAGAAATTTTAATCTGAACTTTGAGCCACAGTTAAATAATATCTTTAGGTATCTGATTTTTTTGTCATTGTCTTAGTTGAAGCATACAGGGTGCTCTAGAAATAAATGTATGTTGGTAACTTATAAAAGCGCGAGAAAATCGATTTTTTTTAAATGGGACAACCTGTATATCAATATTAGTTTGGGAAGCTGATAAAAGTAGCTTTCTATTGATGTATACTTTGCCTATACCTAACTCTTTACATTTTTGATTTATAAGCATTTCTTTATGAAATATCATAATAACATGTCATTTTCAATGATTCTAGTAGTAGTGTGTCATGAAAACAATTTCTGTGAGACGCCATTATAGTTTGTTTGACAGAAGTCCATTCTTGTGCTTCTGATGTTAAATCAAAGTTAAGCCTGGGTTACAGATTGAAAAAGTTTGCGTCTTGCGTCGTCCGTTTGAGCTAAGTGTTTACACTGGTTCTTAGCCGGATTTATAGATTGAAAACGTTTGCGCTTTGCGTCGCCTGTGGAACTAACCTTAGATTAATGTTTATATTTATCGCCTTTTTGTGTAATGCAATTTTGTCTTGCTTGTTTTTCCGTTTATGTGCGATTTTTTAATTTGCTGAGCATGGATAATCAAAATCATAGTAATGATGCTTAGTAAAGACTAGGCATTGTGGATATGTTAACGTTATTAATGTATGCCGCAGCTGTAAAGTTGTTGAAGAGAAGGCGGCAAAGAAGATCGCGAATTCGGCCTGTTAATTGGGGTGGAAATACTCATAACTCCTACCAGTATGGGGATGTTATGTGTGTATATTAATGTCAGATTTATTACAAAGGACGAACGTTTTAAAAGGCCCTCTAAAATCCAGCAATTTCATTGGTTGCAGCTTAACGCAAATGTCGATTTTCGCAGCCGCTTCCGTCAAAGTTAAAGATCGCCATAGCGGAAATTCAAACGGATGGCGGCAAAAATAAAATAATTTAACCCAGGTTTTAAGAGAGAGAGAGAGAGAGAGAGAGAGAGAGAGAGAGAGAGAGAGAGAGAGAGGGAGAGAGAGAGAGAGGAAGGGGAGAGAGAGGGAGGGGGAGAGAGAGGGTGGGGGAGAGAGAGGGTGGGGGAGAGAGAGGGAGGAGAGAGAGAGAGAAAGAGAGAGAGAGAGAGAGAGAGAGAAAAGTCACTCCAGAAAATGCTTTGATATTCTGACAATAGTGTCCGAGGAGTTCACAGATGGTCTTGGACTTGAGGATTACCGAAGCTGTTGGTAAACTAAAGGAAAAAGTTTATCACACTCCAGTAAATACAAAAGAAGAACTACTACATCGGGTCATTGAAGCACTTCAGGATATTGATCCCAATGAAATAAGCCGAGTTACAACGAATGGTGTCAATACTCGATTATTGAAGTGTTTAGTGGCTAAATGGCCAACATTTTCAACAGTTGCTCAAAAGATCAGTGTAGTGACAATTTTTAAAATTTCTATTTAATTTTTGTACTTCTTTCTGATTTATTATTTATCATTTTAAATTTCTTGGTGGTTTTAAAGCTGAACCAAAATCTTTAAAATTGATCTGGATTCAAATTAATTTTCAGATATTCACTTGTAGTAAATCTGGATAGATTTCATTAAATTTTCTACACGTTCTCTTCATAATCTTATCACACTGATCATGCAGAATAAAAAAAACGTTATAACCGTATTCGTATTATTTACTTATTTACTTCCATTTTAACTTTGACTTAAAATAAGAACCTCAAGAATGAAACTTCTGTCAAACAAACTATCATTGCGTCTCACAATATTTGTTTTTATGGCACACTACTACTAGTATCATTGAAAAAGACCCTTTATTATGATATTTCATGAAGAAACGCTTATAAATCAAAAACGTAAAAAGTTAAGTATAGGTAAAGTACACATTCTTAGAAAGCTACTTTTATCAGTTTCTTAAATCAGTATTGATATACAGGGTGTTCCGTTTAAAAAGTTTTTAAGTTACCAACATACATTTATTTCTGGAGCACCCTGTATGCTTCCACTAAGATATGACAAAAAAATCGCATACCTAAAGGTATTATTTAACCGTAGCCCAAATTTCATATTAAAATTGAGAGTTGGAAGAAATTCAGATTTATTTGAAATCTGGTTTTCGTTAAAAAAATTTGAAATAAATTAATTCCTGGAAAACGGCTACAGATAGGTTTAAGGAAGTATTCAGAAAAGTTGCTCAGAAACACGTGTAGTTTCAGAAAAAGTGAAAAAATAAAGGGCATTTCTTTTAAAATAGCGATGTTGCCACCTGTTTTAGGTAGAAGCGGTAACACTGTAAGCCTGAAAATATTTTAAAACCGTAGACCAAGGTCATTTATGGACATAACCGAAATTTTACTTCTCCAGAAGCGTCTAAGGTTCCATCCACTGTGAATCACCAGTATATTGTCTTTTGGGAGCTATTCTGTTCACTATCACATTGGGTTCGTACCAATATTTGACTAGTTTCTGCCTATGCCACACTTGATTTTTGGGCATAAGTAGTTTTTATACTGATTTTTTTTTGACCGCCATTTAGTTCCGTCATGTTGGATTCCTAGCTTATCCCTATGTTACATTTAATTTTTCAGCAAAATTCAATTGAATAAGAAGATTTTTTTACTTGGGTTTAGAACGCCTCAAATTGGAATTACTTTTCCGACGTTTCGCCTGCGATTGTACATGCATCTTCACTGCACAAGATCAAAACACTGAGTGAAGATCCCTTGATGATGCACCGTGCAATCGCAGGTGAAACGCCGGAAAGTAATTCCAATTCGAAACGAACTCCAGCCTTGAAAACTTTCGTACCATTTTTTTTTCGACGATTTATTTGGGGGCCATATTGTTTGAATTCGTACCACAATTTTACCAGTTTAGATCTAACCTAGCACTTAATTTCTGTGCAAAATTTGAGACAAAGTGGTCAATTAGTTTTTTAGTCAGTCAGATTGGTAAGTAGTTTTTTTAGCAATGTCACAACCTGAGAGACCAACGAAATTGAAAAAATATATTTTTTTGGTATCTAGGCACGCTAAAACGTGAAGATATGTAAAACCAATTTTTTTTTTACGATTAGATAAACTACTAAGTAGTTTTTCAAGCTGAATTTTTTAATATTTCACTAAAGCGTAATCTTGTATTCGTACCTATATTTTACTAGCCGATTTCTATGTAATACTTGAATTCTGTGCAACGTTAGAGGTAAATTGGATAAGTAGTTTTTTAATAATAGTTTTTTTTAACATTCACTAGATCGTCATTTTGTTTCGCCATATTGGATTTTTATCAAAATATTATCATATCATCCCCAGACGACCTTAATTAACCTCAGACTTAAAATTATTTTTAAATACCAGCGCCAAAGTTACATTTTAAAATTTGACTTCCAGTCTTAAAATGTCATATAACACTTTTTATATACTCCTACTATTTTGGTTTAATTTGTAATTAAGCAGAAAAAGGCAATTTTCTGCCACGTTTGTAGATCGATATGAAATCATGACACTTTAAAATAAATCCACATAAACTATTCAATAAAATTTGCATACCATTGTATTTCAAAGTATTTAATTCATGTTGCAATCTAGGCCATAAAACATTTAATAATCTTTTTAGATGTTATCAGCTTCAAGTTAATTTTATTTGACACGTATCGTTGGTATTTAGGATAACAACCATTTATAATAATTTTTTATTGGTTGTCAGAAAATATTAAAAAATAGTGATTCTTAGTTTTGTGTTGTAATTGCCTGTTGTAATTCCCAAAAATATTATTAAACTTGCTACGCACAGAGACTTATTACACTATTGTAGCATAACAGATTAATAGATAATAATAGATTTTTATTTGTTCCTAAGATGATAAATCGGCAAGTTTTGTTTTCAGACAATAAACACAACCAAAATAGTAAATTTACGATTGGAAGTAGAGTAAAATAAATATAGCAGGATAAAATATTACCGGTGCAAGGTAGGTCGTAAGTTTTAATCTTTTGGGTCTGATGATTTTTTTGTGAGCAAAACACAAGGCCGAGGGCTTAAGTACTAGGTACCGTGGTTGCTTTAAGTAAAGACAGTGAAAGTTCTTTGCTGGTAAGACATTGTATAACCGGAGTTATACATAATAATAATGGAAATAAAGGAGCAAGCAAACTGGAAAGTCCTTGGTCTTTGCAGTTGGACGGTTAAGGGATGATGTTGGTCGATGCTCGTGTCTATCTAGCAGAAATGACTAAGGAAGGTATAATGGATAATAATTCATCAGAACAGAATCAGTGTTGGTATCTGTAAAACAAAAACAGATCGCTCACAATCGGACGATGTTCTAGTGATGCAAGCTTTGTTGTGAGGTCTGGATCATCAATCAGATGAATAGGTCTTCTTTAGACATAGTCAAGGATATTAAGGACTGAAGGAGGGGCTGCTCCCCATATGTCCAATCAATACTCAAGGCAAGGTCTGATTTGCGAAGGGCAAAGGTTCGCAGGACAGAAGTGTTTTCGAGCTGCGAAAAGGAAACCCAATTTCGTCGCATCATCATCATCACCATCATTGAATATTCCATACACTTTTTTGTGTTTTCTATACCTAAATTCAACTATTTTCGAGAAAATGGTGCTTGGAATTTGACATTTCTCTTGACAAGTTCTGTAACTCCCAAAAAACTTAACTTGCAACGAAATGGTTGTACTCTCCGGAGCCCCAATACGTGGCGCCAAGTGTTATGCTTAGCTCGTGAAACTTTTCCACTTACATTGACGTTTTCGTTTTTGATTGTATCAGATGTCACAGATGGCTATATGTTGCTCCGTGGTAATAAAGTATCAAGTCCGGCAAAGATTTCGGATGTTCTCTAGGTAATCACAAATGTCGATAATGATATATGCTGGGTTGTTAAACATTCTAATGGATTACTGCTGATGACTTCAAACTCTTTATAGACAGCGATTGTTTACAGAAAGATACAATTAGAGTCGTTGACTGGTGCAAGGTGAATAGTTTTAACCTTAATGCCAAAAAATGTGTAGCAATGTCTTTTGCACTGCAAAAATTATTGTGAGCAAAGAGTATTCTATTGATAGGATGGCCCTTGAATAGGCTTCTACCCAAAAAGATTTGAGAGTGTTATTTGATACTAATTTAAACTTTTTAGAACACATCCTGAATAAGATTAATGAATCTCACCGAATCATGGGTTTCATCATCAGATCTTCGAAAAGTTTTAAAGTTTGTTTAAAGTTCTTTGATTGTCTTGTGCTACCTAAATTAGAATATGCAAGTTTAATTTGGTCTCCACAGTATGATGTGTGGAGTAAAATATCGAGAGAGTACAAAGAAAGTTTTTAAAAAATATGTTTTTTAAAAAATTTGGTTACTGTCCGAAACAGGGTTATAACCATTTTAATCTATTAAATATTTTTGAAAAGTTATCCCTTGAAAATAGACGAATAAAAGCGTGTCTCTTGTAGATGTTCAAGATCTTAACAAATAGAATAGACAGTCTTAATAAACAGATCTAGCACAAGACAGACTAA
Organism: Kuschelorhynchus macadamiae; assembly: GCA_030620095.1. NCBI lineage: Eukaryota > Metazoa > Arthropoda > Insecta > Coleoptera > Curculionidae > Kuschelorhynchus > Kuschelorhynchus macadamiae. Next base: position 16,661 of record JAUTXW010001858.1, read on the forward strand.
ACATTTTATGTGGACTTCCCTAAAATAAATGTCTATAAAAATTCACCAATATATACAATGTGCAACTATTTCAATATTTATACTGATGATATAGATATTGACAATATTAATATTAGTACATTTAAAGACTTTATTAATAACAAATTGTTTGCTTCTCAGGCTCAGGATTAAACTGATTGGTATAATTAAGGCACTGTTTAGTTTATTATAATTGAGGTATCAATTATCGAGCTATCTGTAACTGGCTTAAATTCTTTAGATGCTGTATTCAATAAATAAACAATATATATATATATATATATATATATATATATATATCTAGAATAGCAAAAATATATATATTTTTGCAGGTACAAACGGCCTACAAGATCAATTGCTTTCGATTATGTCACAGGGTACCCTCTTGCGATCATGATTTCTGGGCCTCTACCCTCATCAGGCAAGGGCTTGTACCCAGGGAGATCTGAAATAACAGATTGCTCGAAAAGTACTACATGCTAAGCGTAATACTTAGCGCCATCTATTGGGGCTCCGGTGGTTTCCAGTTGCAGACCCATAGGTATTTTGGCAAAGAACTTTTGATAAAGATATGTGAAAGCACATTTTTATCGATTTTATTATATATATATATATATATATATACCCGGAATGAAAACATATATATATATATATATATATATATATATATATATATATATATATATATATATATATATATATATATATATATATATATATATATATATATATGTGTGTTTTCATTCCGGGTGTACATCCGTTCACTACTGTCGTTCTGAAAAGAACAGTTTTTGACGTTTCGCCAAAATCACATTTGGCATTTTCGAAGCTTTCTTTCTCGCGTCCGAATAGAGACTGAAGTGTTGGTGACTGCGACTCTTCCTTTTATATCCCCACTCGGGGCCGAAGGTTATATCTGCGCAGGCGTTGGTCGTTATTTATGTTTTCCGGATGGTGCTGTTCTTGTTGCGGTAATTGCGCTTGAGTTTTTGCGATTTTAGATTTGTCGATTATTGTCTTCCATACTGTTGGTAGTTTTAATGATTCGTCCCTTTTATTCAAATCACCTTGTTTTTCAATTTCTATGGCTTCTCGAATTATTCTGGTCTTATAATGTTCTATATTGGCAATCTCCCTATATATATATATATATATGGCCGGTTATACTGATGATATAAAGCTGAGGTTATTTGTTTATATATATATATATATGCTCTTCCATATATGATATATATAGTTTGCCCTATATATATATATATATATATATATATTTCCAGTTTGATTTTATCTTTTGGGTTTCCGAATAGTTTACCTATAGTTGTTTGTGGCTTGTGTATTGTTTGTATATGTGTTTTTCAGAATTCTTCCGATTCTGTCTGTTGTGCCTTTTACATATGGTAAGACTACTCGTTGCTTTCCCAGCTCATATTTTTTGTTGTTCGTTGTTCGGGAAACCTGTGCATTAACAGCTTTCTCTATGGTGCGATTTGTGTAGCCATTTTTCTTTAAAGCACTAGATACTACCTTAAGTTCGTTTTGTCTCGTCTGTGTTTCAGTTAGTCGCACGGATCTAGATATTAGAGTATTTGCCACAGCTTGAATTTGTGCTGGGTGATGATGTGATTTTGCATTTAAATATCTGTCTGTATGTGTTGGTTTTCTATACACGGTGTATTCGAAATGTCCGTTATGTAGTTTTGTGACCAAAACATCTAAAAATGGTAGTTTGTTGTTTGCCTCTAGCTCTAGAGTAAATTGTATTCTGGGGTGGATTGAATTTACGTGAGTCAGAAATTTTTCGAGCTCTGCATGACCATGTTGCCATATAATAAATATGTCATCCACATAACGAATCCATAATTTGGGTTTTAAACTTGCTTTCTCAAGAGCTTCTTTCTCGAAGTATATCATAAATAAATTCGCGACTACTGGTGATAGCGAGGACCCCATTGGAGCACCATCCATTTGTTTATACATTTGCCCGTTGAAAGAAAAATAAGTATTTTTGAGGCAATGCTCCGAGAGTTCTATTATATGTGCCTGGAAATCCTCGTTCATAGCAATCTTGTCCAATGCTTCGTCGTAAGTAAGGGTTTTAATATGCCAAATGTGATTTTGGCGAAACGTCAGCAAAACTGTTCTTTTCAGAACGACAGTAGTGAACGGATGTACACCCGGAAGGAAAACACATTGTATTTTTCCATCCGTGAAGGAGTAAAAATCAACAACATATATATATATATATATATATATATATATATATATATATATATATATATTTTTTTTTTGGTTTAGTTAGTCTTTGACCCTTCTTTTCAATTATATATTTTTTTTATGTTTCCCGGCTTAAGGTCATTACATTAGCAAAAAATAGTACATATTTTTTTTTAAATATATTGGAAATTTATGTGACGTTTCGACCATAGTTTTGGTCTTTTTAAAACCTTAGAACGCAAATCTTGACATTTAATTAAAAACAGAAATATACATATTTTGACTACCACGTTAGGCAATATTACAGACATTTTAAAATTATTGAAAACATTCACTAAGTCAATTAACATATATATATATATATATATATATATATATATATACAACGAAGTGCGGGAGACTACTGTGTTTTTAATTAAATGAGAAGATTTGCGTTTTAGGGTTTGATATATATATATATATATATATATATATATATATATATATATATATATATATATATATATATATATATATATATATAAATATATATATTCGCGTCCGAATTATGAATTTGAAATTTGAGATAATTCTATTAAAATTTTCTATTAAAAAACAATCAAAAGTTACTTCCAGTTTTACCGGAACTGACCCCCACTTTTCAATTTTAAATAAAAACCTGTATATTTTTATGGTCTGTCGTATTCAACTTAAAATTAGCTTTTTCACAATATATCATAACCTAGCTGTTTTTTAAAATTTTTTGAAAATTCAATATTGCCGCTTTCTACAAAATATACGGTAACCTTTGCTACCTTTGCCAGGGCTACGATATGAAAAAAAGAAATGTTTTTTAGCTTTTATGCACATTATGTATAAAGGAAAAAGTTGTAATCACTGCTATGCAACCCATATGCTTGTTTTTCTGCAAGAAGGTATCGCAATTTAGTTGCATAGCGGGGAATGTATATATGTATATATATATATATATATATATATATATATATATATATATATATATAAAAGGAATGACGACCGTATATCTACTAAATGCATTAAACGACTGTCATGCTACTTTTGTATTAGTTTATAATTATAATTGCTTCCTTTACTTTCTTAAATATGGGTTTTTATTTGTTTGTAATTGTTTGCTATAGCTACATTATTGTTTATGTCTATATTTATCTAAGTACGTTTTTTAGGAATAATACTTTTTTTTTCAGTATCCCTTCCCTAGAGATAAAAGACTATCTTATCACCCGTTGTTTGAGTCAGTCTTATTTCCCTCTTAAGTAAGAATAAAAAAAGCTTACCCAGCAAGGTTTTTTATCCAATCCAATCCCTCACTTTGACCCTTCTTTTCAATTATATATATATTTTTTATGTTTCTCGGTTTAAGGTCATTACATTAGCAAAAAACAATACATATTTTGACTACCCCGTTAGGCAATATTACAGACATTTTAAAATTATTGAAAACATTCACTAAGTCAATTAACATATATATATATATATATATATATATATATATATATATATATATATATATATATAACGTAGTGCGGGAGATTACTGTGTTTTTAATTAAATGAGATTTGCGTTCTAGGGGTGTAGGGTATATATATATATATATATATCTAGAATAGCAAAAATATATTTATTTTTGCAGGTGCAAACGGCCTACAAGATCAATTGCTTTCGATACCCTCCTGCGATCATGATTTCTGGGCCTCTACCCTCATCAGGCAGGGGCTCGTACCCAGGGAGATCTGAAATAACAGATTGCTCGAACAGTACTACATGCTAAGCGTAATACTTAGCGAGAGAGATATATATGTATATATATTTATATATATATATATATATATATATATATATATATATATATATATATATATAAAAGGAATAGTATTATATGACGACCGTATATCTTCTAAATGCATTAACTGACTGTCATGCTACTTTTGTATTCGTTTATAATTATAATTACTTCCTTTACTTTCTTAAATATGGGTTTTTATTTGTTTGTAATTGTTTGCTATAGCTACATTATTGTTTATGTCTATATTTATCTAAGTACATTTTTTAGGAATAATACTTTTTTTTTTCAGTATCCCTTCCCTAGAGATAAAAGACTATCTTATCACCTGTTGTTTGGGTCAGTCTTATTTCCCTCTTAAGTAAGAATAAAAAAAGCTTACCCAGCACTTTGACCCTTCTTTTCAATTATATATATTTTTTTTATGTTTTTCGGCTTAAGGTTATTACATTAGCAAAAAATAATACATATTTTTTTTAAATATATTGCAAATTTATGTGACGTTTCGACCATAGGTTTGGTCTTTTTAAAACCTTAGAACGCAAATCTTGACAATTAATTAAAAACACAGAAATATACATATTCTGACTACCCCGTTAGGCAATATTACAGACATTTTAAAATTATTGAAAATATTCACTAAGTCAATTAACATTTTTTTGCTTTCGATACCCTCCTGCGATCATGATTTCTGGGCCTCTACCCTCATCAGGCAGGGGCTTGTACCCAGGGAGGTCTGAAATAACAGATTGCTCGAACAGTACTACATGCTAAGCGTAATACTTAGCGAGAGAGATATATATATGTATATATACCTATATATATATATATATATATATATATATATATATATATAAAAGGAATAGTATTATATGACGGCCGTATATCTACTAAATGCATTAAATGACTGTCGTGCTACTTTTGTATTAGTTTATAATTATAATTACTCCCTTTACTTTCTTAAATATGAGTTTTTATTTGTTTGTAATTGTTTGCTATAGCTACATTATTGTTTATGTCTATATTTATCTAAGTACGTTTTTTAGGAATAATAGTTTTTTTTTTCAGTATCCCTTCCCTAGAGATAAAAGACTATCTTATCACCCGTTGTTTGAGTCAGTCTTATTTCCCTCTTAAGTAAGAATAAAAAAAGCTTACCCAGCAAGGTTCTTTATCCAATCCAATCCCTCACTTAAATTTAACTATTTTCTTTACACAACACTAATTTGCGCACCGCTTTGCTCCGCTATAAAATTTTATTTTAGTTTGATAATAATTTGGAATTACACAACGCATGTCATCGGGTAACCTCCAGGAAACAATTATCACAGTGTATAGTTCTCACAAAAATCATCACGAATAGATTTAAACTGTTTTTTTATACGAAGCTAATCGCGGATGTACTTATATATTAATCAAAAGTACAAATAACAGTCATTACCACGACAGGTTAGGCGAATTTTAAGTTGTTTTTTATCCGCAAATAACCCACAAGGTTCTGAATTGAAATTTTGAGCGGTACTATGCTTTATACGTGGATAAATATATAATAATAACAAAAAAAATTCCGGTGGTTTTACAGGACGGTTCAAGTAGGCTTATTCACTTTTGAAATGAAATAGTTATTTACCTAAGTAGTACGGAAAATGATATTACCGCACGCCTTAAGTACATAATTTTTCCTAAGAGCGTGCATAAATTACGTACCTGTGTATTAGCAAATGCAGTTTGGTGAGGAGGGTGAAATAAAATATGTTAAATTTTTATTTATCAGGATTGATTGCATTTACTTTTAACGACTTTCTGAAATAGTTACAAAACCCACATACATGTTACATTTATTCATAAATAAAGATAATAGTATATTTTTAAATTATTTTTTTATTAAAGAATTATTTATTGTTGGTTATAACGTTTATATTGAATGTACAGGGTGTCCGGATTTGGTTGCAAAAGCAGGGTATCTCGCTTATTTTTAAAGATAGAACCTTGCGGTTTTCACGAATCTGAGCTAATTTTTTGTGAAACTCATGAAGCCGTAAACAAAATTTTCATAGCCTTCTTCGTTTATGAGATATAGGGCGAAATAGAAAATTTTGCAGTTTGGGACCCCCTCGTATCTCGGTTATCCTTTAACTTAACGCAAAGGGAAAAATTGCTGCTTATGCAGTTTTTTACGCTGGATCTAGTGGCGTAGTCATATTTTTCATTTGGGTTGTTATTTTTTAGATATGACTCAAAGTTGTGTTTTTTTAAATGGGACACCCTGTATATTTTACCAGAAATTGATTTGTCCTTTTAAAAGTTTCTCAAAAATATATAATAATATGGGTCTATTTTAATAAACAACAACAAAAATCCTAATTTTTATAATTATCATCCCAAATTTTGCAGTAGGCCATGCGAAACGATGCCGTCTTCTTTTGTTTTCTAGGAAGCAAATGACATTTCCCAATTTTGTACGCGTATATAAAATATAGCCCTAGTTTTTTGTATTTATTTATTGTGTAAAAATATATTTGTATTATTATGGAAGAAAACCAAATTTTCGAACATTATGAAAACAACGATATGTTAGCTTGTTTTATATTAAGTAATGAAAATGTTGAAGCGGCTTCTGAGATGTATTTTAATAGGTAAATAGTTAATTTTTAGGTATGTTGAAATACTATTGCTTAATTTTTATTTAGATATCCAGAAAGGAGGCAACCTAATGTATCCACTTTTTATCGGATAAAAAAGAATTTACTTAATCACGGATCATTTATCAAACCTCGTACGAAAACATATAATAAAGAAAATCGGGAGGCTGAGGAAATTATGGTTTTGGCTAATGCGGAAGCTTACCCTACAAACTCTTGTAGGGCCAGTGAAAAGAGCATAGGGATTCCCAAAAACTAGAGTTCAAGAAATTCTAAAAAAGCACAAATACCACCCATACAAATTTAGGCTCGTGCAGCACTTACAGCCAGGTGATGCAGAGCGTCGGGTAGTCTTCTGCAATTGGTTTCGGGAAAGATGCGATATGGTTAGAGATTTTGAAAGGAAGGTTATATGGTCAGACGAAGCACATTTCAGTAATTCTGGTATACTCAATAGGCACAATAGTAGATTCTGGTCCCAGGAAGATCAACACCAAATATTTCCCACAAGACAGCAGGGCAGGTTTGGTCTAAATGTGTCCTGCTTCATATTAGGAACACATACAAAATTTTATATATTTGAGGGAAATCTAACAGCCAATCGCCATATAGAAATTTTAGAGGCAGCTGTACCTGAATTACTTGACGATGTTCCTCTAGCGCAAATTAACGAAATTTATTTTCAACAGGACGGTGCTCCTGCACACAATTCTGGAATGACGAGATTATTTCTGGACAATAATTTTACGAATCAATGGATCGAAACAAATTGACCTATAAGATGGTCCCCTAGGTCCCCAGATTTGTCAATTTTAGATTTCTGTCAATGGGGATATCTGGAAAATAGAATTTACAAAGACCACTATGATAATGTCCAAGATTTAGGAAATGCAATAAGAGAAAATTTTCGCTATTTACAAAATCATCCCGTTATTTTGCTTAATTCCCTAAAACGAATACGAAAATTGTGCGAAGCATGCATAGAACAAAATGAAAATCAGTTTGAACAGTTCTTTTGATTTCCTTGGTTACTGTAGTTCTTATACGACAGTTGATTTTTGCTGAAAGGCTTGTTACATAATAATTTATTACTGTTTTGTTCTTGTGTTATATAAATATAGGTAGGTGGTACTTTTTGGTGCGAAATTATCAATACATATTTTGATAAATAGATTTAATTACATATTTATTTTGATTTATTGTTAGGATGTAGATATTGTTAACGACTTTAAATAAAAGGCAGCATGTTTTGGATGGCCTACTGCAAAATTTCGGGTGATGATTATAAAAATTGGGATTTTTGTTGTTGTTTATTAAAATAGACCCATACTATTTTATATTTTTGAGAAGCTTTTAAAAGGACAAATCAATTTCTGGACAAATATACAGGGTGTCCCATTTAAAAAAATGTTCGTGAAAACCGCAAGATTCTATCTTTAATAATAACCCTGCTTTTGCAACCAAATCCGGACACCCTGTACAGTTTGTCGGATTGTTTACACTTAGAGGAGATGTCAATTGTAAACACTGTTTATTATAAGTTGTACTATTTGTTAATGGAAATGAAACAGCTTAATCTTCATCTTTCTTTTCGGTAAAAATTGTATTTGTTTTTTGTTCTCTATTGAGTCTTCCAAATAGCCTTCTTTCCATCCACCATGCCTTTTGATATTAGTTATATTTTCTCCTGAATTAGCTGAAATGTGACTCGTGTACATTTCTGGATCTGGTAATCCCAGGTATCCGGCTATATTGGATGGCATTTTCCCGAATGTATTAATTCCCACACATTGTATTGTGCATTATCCCTGTTTGCTCTGTTACAAAATATGTCCTATAAAGCTGAAGGTGAACTGCATCTCAGCCAATTACTAATGTTCTGGAAATATGAAGTTTTGTATCAGGAGTTTTGATGATTAGTAGGCTCTCTTTGTCTTCAATGTTATCCATGGTTAATTAATTTAGTAAGATCTTCGTGACGACATGCACGTGCCAATCCAATAATGGTCGCAACTTTAATCAACATCATCAGGTGCCTCGGACATTTTTTTTGCAATTTCCGCTTTTCAAAAACATTGGATTTTTTTGGACGGTGTCTTCCGTTTCAAAATTGCTGTTAACTTTGAATTTTTATCTATATCCACATCTTTGTTTGTTTTGATGATCAATTTGAAACTGAAGATTTGCAGGTTTCAGATTTTTCGCCAAAATAGGCTAGAAATACTTCTTATTTAAGAAATTTTACCTGTTTCTTCTGGCACCATTGTGCAAAAACTTTGTTTTCTTTTTTATATCTATATGGCAAGATTTTTCGGGCAATACCTGTAAGCTGACCGCTGCAGGTTCTTCCAGAATACTTTCAGGAATTACATCTTCATCTATGTTTTGCATGTTGAGTGGAGAAACTAAATCACGCCCAGAGACAACAAATTGTTGTTATTGCTTTTTGGTGTCGTATAATTGTAAGTAAGGTTACTTAGCATTATGCTCACAGTAATGATATGAGATTATAACACGATGTAGGTCAAAATTATGATATAAATAATAGGATAAATTTTCCAATTTTTTAGGATATTGAAGAGTTACAAATCTAGATGAGAAATTGTGTATTTCTGTTAAGCGGTTTTTTTAGTAATTCTTGAAAAAAAAAATACTTTTAATATAGCTGAAAAAAATAATTTGTCTCTCTCAAGCACTAGTGTGGAAAGTAAATTACTTTCTACCACATTAACATGCGTGCGGAAAGTGCGTTTGATGATTTTAATGGACTATCTAATATTTCTTTAATAATATCCTGAGATTGATGCTAGACCCTTGTTGTCTTCAGATTAACTATGTGTCCTATTGAGTGTTGATATTCAGCAATAGCGGATTGAACATTTTGTTACTTCCCTCGTAAAAGGGAAGTATTGTAATCGTGAAAAAATCACACTCGGAGATTTTTCAGATCTTCACGTTTCAGGGTCCCTAGATGACGAAAAACGCGTTTTCTCAAATCCGTCGGTCTGTCTGTCTCTTCGCGGCGTAGTTAAAAAACTACTTACCCGATTGACTTCAAATTTTGATCAAAAATTGAGGGTCATATGGGGATGGCCTGGTAGGATTTTGGTAAAAATCAAATAGGGCAAGACAAAATGACGGCTTACCGAAATGTTAAGAAAATTATTATTAAAAAACTACTTATCCAATTTATCTCAGATTTTGCAAAAACATCAAGTATTATGTTAGAACCAACTGGTAACATTTTGGTACGAATCCAAGAAGGCGGAACAAAATGGCGGCTTAATAAAATATTTAAAAATTCAGCCTGAAGAAACTGCTTAATGATTTCACTTTAAATTGGGTGTCATAACTAATAGTGGTATAGGGATCAACTAGTAAAATAACGACACCAGTTCAAGATGGCCGAACAAAATGGCGGCCAAATAAAATGTTTGTAATCTTAGACAAGGAAAGAGAGGACGCGTAACACCCGTTTACGGCGCTGGCGCAAATTGAAGCAGAAATTCATTAGGACGCCATTTTATGGTGCCAGACAATCGAGGTGTCACCACAGTTTCTTTTGTGGATTATTCAGCGGAAAGTGTGTTAAAAACTATAAATTTTGTGTTAGAAAAATGGTGGTTTGTTGTGCTTACAACTGTAAAAGTCGGAGTGACAGAAAGGAACCTGAAGTTACGTTTCACAGGTGAGAAATAATAAAGTAATTTCTCAATTGCATTTAAAAAACCATTTATCTCATGTTCTAAGTAGTTATTTGGTATAATATTTTAATATGATCTAACAGCTGACTGATTTCACGATACTGCGCAGTGTGGGACATAAACATGACTATTTTCATTCATGATTACCTAATTAAGTATTCATAATTGGGTTAATCTCCTCGAGTAAATGTCATTTGAGCAGTGGTGGCGTTCATATATATTTTAATAATTACGCTTATGAAAAATTGTTTATTACTATATTTTTGAACCATAATGTTAATATTGTTATTATTAACTTTGTTTAATATTATTTTATCTAATTACTATTAGTTCTGCAATAGGAAAATTGGTTTATTTTGATAATAAAACATATTCTTTTGAAGTTTCACATAAGTTTTTTTTTAAGATTTCCTACAAATCTGGTAAGGCGAGAACTTTGGGTTCAGAATCTGAAACTTGCAGACTGGTCTCCAACAAAGAATCACACACTTTGTTCCAAGCATTTTGAAAAAAAATTCTTTTATCGCATTGACGAAAGAAATTGTCTTTTGGATGAAGCCGTACCGACAATATTTCCAGAACTGCCCAAATATATGCAACCAAAAAAGGTAAAGTATAGTTTTTGTAACTATCCAAATAACATTGTTTGATTAGTAGAAGTAATTGCTATATTTTTTTTACTTTATTATATAATTTATAAGGTATTTAATATAATATTTATTGTTATTTACTATTACTATAGTTAATTTCTCTTTAATGGTAGGCAAAATTTAATAATTGTTTGATTGATAAAACAATATATATGCCTTTAAACCACAATTTCTAAACCATCTAGTTATTTATGCCTAAAGTGATATATAAAGTATGCTAATTACAAATCATAACTATTTATAGATGTTCAAGATATAAACCTATTATAAACCAAATGTTGAGTTAAAGTGGCACAAAAAACTACTATAACATTTATATAACACACATTTTTTAAAGAAATATTAATAAGACTTGATTACCATTTTATATATTTTGGTTGGAAAAAATGTTACTAATTGGTGTACTGCATATTATTTGACTGTACAGTACTAAAAATTTAACAAATCAAATTGTTGCAGACAACAAAGAGATCTCATGAACAAAATATTCAGAATACTGCCTCCACATCAGCAGTAGCTTCTACATCAAGTAGTACCCTGGAAGATATCCATCCAGAGACTCCTAGGAAAAAAAAACTACGTCAACAGCTATTTAGGGAAAGGGTAAAAAGTCAGCAAAAAACAAAGAAGATAAAAATCTTGTCGCAGAAAGTACGAAGGTATAAAAAGAAGGTTTTGTCATTGAAGCAAATCATAAAACATTTAGCTAGTAAAAATTTGATAAGCTCAGAAAATTCTCTATTACTTTCCAACATGTCTGGAATAACCAAAGAACTGCAAAAACGTAAATTGAAAAAAATGCTAAATATTCTCCAGAATTAAGAAAGTTTGCAATAACGGTCAGTTTTTTTTCACCTAAAGCTTATGATTACATTCGAAAAGTTTTTGATACTTGTTTACCCCATAGGAGTACCATAGGAAAGTGGTTTAAAAATATAAACGCGGAACCAGGTTTTACCAAAGAGTGTTTTGACACTTTAAGAAAATATGTCCAAATATCTGATAGACCTACTCTCATTGCACTAGTTATTGACGAAATTTCAATTCGAAAACAAGTGGAATGGGATGGGAGAAAGTTTCATGGATATGTTTACTATGGGGTAGACTTGGACGATGATCAAAATGCAGTAGCAAAAGAAGCTTTTGTTTTAATGGCTGTTTGCATAAATGGTACATGGAAAATACCAGTAGGGTATTTTTTTGTAGACGGGTTAACTGGCATGCAAAAAAGTTCCCTTGTGTCTCAATGCATAGAATTAATTAAAGAAACTGGTGCCCATGTATTATCATTAACTTTTGACGGTGCTCCTTCGAATGTCGCAATGGCAAATCTTTTAGGCTGTGTCACAGAACTGCAAAATATGAAAACATATTTTACAATTCGTAACAGCAATATTTTTGTTTTTTATGATCCATGTCATATGCTTAAACTAGTTAAAAATACATTCGGAGAGAGCAAACAATTAGTAGATGGTCAGGGGAATTTAATTAAGTGGGAGTACATAGAAAAATTAGAAAATTTACAACAATCTGAAGGACTTCATTTAGGGAACAAACTTAGAAAAGCCCACATCAAGTTTTTTAAGCAAAAAATGAAAGTTAGATTAGCTGTCCAATTATTAAGCGAATCAGTAGCAGATGCTCTAACTTTTTGTGAGGAAACTTTAGGCCTTGAAGAATTTCGTGGTTGTAAGGCTATAGTCAATTTTATTAAAATGTTAAATAATATTTTTGATGTATTAAACAGCCGAACCCTTGCTGCACCAAGATATAAAAAACCCATTTTTAACAAAAATATATTCCAAACTAGGAAGTTTATTTCTGAAGCAATTGATTATATTTCAACATTAAAATTTACAAACAATCAATTACTAATACATTCCAAAAGGAAAACGGGCTTTCTAGGTTTTATAATATCTTTAAAAAGTGCCTTGCTGATGTATGATGAAGCAATTTCAAAAAATTATCTTGTTTACCTTCCATGTTATAAAATTAGTCAAGACCATCTTGAACTATTTTTTTCATCCATAAGATCAAGGGGTGGTTGGAATAATAATCCTACCTGTAGACAATTTACGGCTGCTTACAAACGACTTTTAGTCCGAGCAGAAATTCGTGAAGGGGGAATGGGGAATTGTATTCCCTTAGATGACATACCTATACTAGTGGGATCAAGCAGGTTTGAAAAACCAGAACTCAATATTGCACCACCTGATTTTCTCCCAGAGGTATCTGAAAAGTATCCAATGTTGCAAAGCATTTGGGAAGATCATGAATATATAATGAATACCCATGTAATTAGTAAATGTTCAAAAGAAATTATAATTTATATAGCGGGTTTTGTATCACGTAGGTTACAATCATTAATTAAATGTGAAATGTGCATACAATCTTTAATTGGGGAAAAAGAAAATTATTTAAACTCCTTAATTTCCCAAAAAAATCGAGGTGGATTAACATATCCCTCTAAAGACGGAATAGAAATTTGTAAATTAAGCGAACATTTTTTGCGAATTTATGAGCACGATATCAAAAAGAAGAATTTTTTAAGTATCTTAAAAAGCAAAATTATGTTTAGCTGCATACAATCAAAATATTTTAATTATTTAAAAGAACATGCATCAGAAGGTACTACAAACCACTTATATTTTTTGATGGAATCTATCATTTTACAGTATTTAAATATTCGTTTGCATTTTATAAGTAAAAGGCAATCTGAAGTAGTAGATCCCATCAGAAGTCAATATACCAAGCTAATTTTGTTTAAGGGACAATAACATTTATTGGATTGGTTTAGCTTTAGTATTTATAATAATGTATATAATTTTTTTAGTTTTAAGTTTTTTGTAATTGTATTTAGTATGTAGAAACCCTGTAAAATATTTCAGCTATATGAAATAAAATATAACGTAATTAAATTATATACCTAGTTTTATTTCAGTATTAAGAAGGTTCATAAATACATAAAAAGCAGAATAGCGAAATACTAATTTTTCCAAGATAATTTACATTACAAAAATTTAAAGCTAACAGGCGCTCGGTAAAAGTTTAAGCAGATTTTAATTTTGCACATGGTTTTCATTTTGATAGAAAATAAATTGCATTTTCGTCTAAAGTCCTCTTACTTATCACCTCTTTTCATATATGCGTCGGTGAACCAAAACGCTAAATAAGTTACATCACAAAAAATGTACATTTATTTCTAATATCAATCATGTGATACGCCACTGAGCAAACATGCGTGGTGCCAGTTGGCCTTCAGTAAAACAGCTGGCGTTATCCGTCCCCTCTCTTTCCTTGTCTAAGTTTGTAATCGTGAAAAAGTCACCCTCTCAGTTCTGCACATCTTTACGTTTTAGCTTTGTTAGATGCCAAAAAATATCTGTGTGTCTGTCAGTTCGCAGCATAGTTTAAAGACTACTTACCTGATTGACTTCAAATTTTGGTCAAAAATTAAGAGTCATATGGGGATGGCTAGGTAAGATTTTGGTAAAAATCCAATACGGCGAAAGAAAATGGCGGCTTAGTGAAATGTTAAAAAATTATATATATACATATATATACATACAGTGACATCCTAAAGCCCGTCGCCCCCATGTCTTACTTTTGAAGCGCTTGGTATATTGCATCAAAATTTGGAACTATAATATATTAGCAAATTCAGAAGACAGCTTGGAGCGGTTTCGAAAGTTTGAACGATGATTAAAAATCAAGATGAGAAAGTGCAATCCATTTTGATACAAGTTTATTCGTTTGTGAGCCACACCTTAGTAATGAGTATTATGTTTATTGAAAACACAGTTTACAGAGCTTTAAAGGGTCACAAAATGTCAATTTTCAAGCGTCATAATAATATACAGGATGTTGCAACATCGCGCAATTATAAATATTTTAGAAATAAAGGTTCGTATATATATATATTGGTTTTCTAGAAACTTTTAAAAGGCCAATGACTGACCAACCCTTTATAGTTAAATTTTCTTCTCTTTATACTTTTACTTTTACTGCTATCAGAGCTGAGGAAAAGGCATATCTACGACAAACATTTTTAAATACCACAACTAAAGAAAAATGGTCTGTGTTAAAAAGGTTAAATATTGCAAAAGATAAATATAATCCAATTCCTAATAATTTATCTGATCCAAACAACATCAATGATTTTTTCATTAATTCTGTAAACGCTGGAATCCCTTCCAATGCGGAATTATTACATTTGTATCATAATAACGTAAAATTAGGCATCGAGGAAGAGCTTCATTTCTCATAAATAACCACTGAGGATATTTTAAATATAACACTTATTCAGTTGTGTTGTCCTCATATTATAGAATATATAACTCATGTAATAAATAAATGTATAGAGGCGTCCTATTACCCTAAATGCTGGAAGTACGCCCATGTTTTACCCCTTCCCAGAACCAACCTGTCGAGTACTCTCATCTTAGATCAATAAGCATTTTGTCAACATTTTCTAGAGTTTTAGAAAAGGTACTGGACGTTAAGTTTAACATTTTACCACCCAAACAATCTGGTTTTCGGCCGGCAATTTCTGATGATATTCTAGAAAATTCTCTAAAACGAGTGACTATGATAGGATGAGTGCTCTAATGCTTCTGGATTTTACAAAAGCATTCGATATGCTCAACTATTCTATTTCACTCTCAATTTTGCATTATGCTGGCTTTGGTAACATGGCTATCAAGCTTATCGAGTCTTTTTTGACTGATAGAACTCAGAGTGTAGTAGTTGGGGGTTGTTCTTCAAACTCATTTAATGTAGTAACCAGTGTTTCACATGGAAGCATTCTGGCGCCATTGCTTTATACACTATACACATTAAGATTTCACGAGTTATTAATTAATTGTAATTATCATTTGTATGCGGAAGATACCCAAATTTACTACTCATTCGAAAATAATTCAGATTTTGATACCGTTGGTTTTAATATTAATTCAGATTTGAATAATATAATTAAAATTTCTAATGACCATCAGTTAAAAATTAATCCGGCTAGATCCTTCATCACCCTGTTTGGGTGATGGGTTGCTAGAGCCTGGGTGAGACATTTTTTAAACATAGAGGTTGTTAATAAAGCTATTTCTTTCGTGGGAGTTTCTAAGAGTCTAGGTATGTTAGTTGATGCTGTTCTTCGTTTTCGGGAACATGTGAAGTCCAAGGTCAGGAAGGCTTACTGCACTCTAAGGATGATATACAGGTACTACTTTAATAAAGATATAAAAAAACTTTTATGCGATACCCTGGTGCTGTCTCACTTTAACCCTTGTGAAGTTGTTTATGGTTCTAAGAACTTTGTGGCCTAAACAGTATTTGGTATTATTTTCTTAGTACCATTTATTTGCATCTAGCCTTTTATTAACCCTTATAAATTGATTTACTGTTATGGTAAAATTTGTTTTTATAATTGGTTAATAATAAAATGGTTATTATTATTATTATCTCGACTTGTTGTCTCACAGTATTCTGGTGGTTGTATTTGATACTGACGGGATTATACCAGGTCAGTACAAAAAAAAATAAAAAAAAACAAAAAAAAGGAAAAAAACTACTCTTGTGTATTAAGAAATTATCTAACGATGCTCCATGTTTTCAAAATAACCCATCTGTATGTTTCTGTGAATGTCTGTATTAAGTCCTAATTGAGCCAAATGCGGTGTAAACGTTGTTGGGGTGAGACCTGTTACTGATATGACGAGAGGTACAATGATGACTCTTTCCTGTTTCCACAGCCTTTTTACTTCCATTGCCAAGTCGGTGTATTTGGCGATCTTCTCACTGTATTTCGCTTCGATGTTCTCGTCGTTGGGGACAGCCATGGCAATTAAATAAATGATCTCTTTTTTGGATTGAAAGGTGATATCGGGTCTGTTTGCGGGGATTGTTTTATCTGTGTGGATGCCAATGTCCCAGTAGAGCTTGTAGTTTTCGTTTTCAAGTATGGATGTTGGTGTATAATGGTAGTAAGGTTCTGTCTCCGTTAGTTTGTATATTGTGGATCATTTCTCTCTGCTGGGGACATCTCCTGTACCTGTTGGCTACAGTGGATGTGTCCTTGATGATGTGCTTTCGGTAGTTTCTGGTTGCTATGACTTTGTTCTGGATGGCAAGCAGGAAGCCTTCTGTTTCGGGGAACAGCTGCCCTTCTTGTAAGCACGTATATGAAAGCTTTTTATGTATGTGTCTTGCTTTATGTGGTATCTGTGTCCTCCGTGAAGTGTTTTTTCGGACCAAGTGTTCATCTTTTCTGGTCGTGATTGGATGTGACTGTGTGCGTCTGCGTGGCTCGTTTGAGACAGGTCGAGTGGTTTATAATTCTTGTCTGCCTTCACTATTGCCTTGTGGAGATTAGTTTGTTTATTGTGGAAGAAGAGTTCATAAATTTGTTTTTTATTTAGCGATTGTATATCTATAATTCCTCTCCCTCCTTCTTTTCTCTCGATGGTGAGTCTTTCCTTGCATGCGTTGGGATGTAACTTCCTGTTTTTAGTGAATTCAGAACGAATACGTAAAAATAGGTATGGCGAAGGTGTTAACAGCTTTCGTTAGATTTCTGGAATTCAGTTTTGTTTTTAGTAGCTTTGTGAGTCTGCTTTTAAATTCCGTCTTGAGCTCTGATTTGATATGAGTGTGGTTAATTTTGGTGCTTTGATGGAAGCCTAGGTATCTCTATGTTTCTTCTTTGAGCATGTTATCTATAGTTTCATTGTTGATTGTTTCCCCGTAGGGTGGTCTTTCCACTGTCCCTTGTTGATATGAAGTAGCTTGCATTTACTTATACCAAATTCCATGTTGATGTCCAGGGTAAACGTTTCTGTGATTTTAAAGAGTTCCTTTAGCTGTGCCTTTGTGCTTGCATATAATTTTATGTCATCCATGCAGAAGAGATGGTTTATTTTGTGTAGGTTATTTTTTTAGTGTTTAATGTGAAATTCGAAGTTCGTGTTATTCAGTGTGTTTGAGAGTGGATTGAGACAGAGGCAGAACCACAAAGCGCTGAGTGAATCTCCCTGGAATATACCTCGACTGATGTAGATCTCTTCTGTTTCGATGTGCTCTTTTTGTGTTCTCAGGTTGATTTTAGTTTTCCACGTACTCATGATTTGTGTAAGAAATTGCCTGATGTTTTTATTGACTTTATATAATTCTAGCACTGTGGTTAGCCAGCTGTGGGGTATTAAATCAAAGGCTTTTTTATAATCTCTATAACCAATATGAAGATTTCTATAATTTTTCATGGTTTGTTTCATGATGACGCTGTCTATAATTAGCTGCTCCTTGCATCCTCGGCTGTTTTTCCTGCACCCTTTTTGCTCTTCCGTTAGAATGTTTTTGTGTACTAGATGTTCTATTCTCCCGGTAATTGTGGCTGTGAGGATTTTATGTAGGGTCGGAAGGCACGTAATAGGTCGGTAATTTGACGGGTCCTTATTGTCTGAGCTTTTGGATTTAAGGTATGTTATTCCTTGGGTAAGAAAACTGGGGTGTGTGCTAGGTTTTAAAATAATTTGAATAATTTGGCGAGTGATAGCTTCATGTGTGGAGGTAAACTGTTTGTACTAGAAGTTATGAATGTTATCTATTATTATTATTATTATTATATTTCAAACAGCATTTATAGATTTAAACGATTTTTTTATACGACGCTATTCGCGGATGTACTTATGTACGGGGTGATCTAGAAAACTGTTTAAATGGAAATATCTAGGTTATTTTTAAATTAGAAAAAAATGTTAAAAAAAAGTGGTGTGAATCGATCTGCTGTTTGATGCTTACGCTTATATTTTAATGTATACACGGTGTTCCAAAAAAGCAAGACAATACACCTTTGTTTTTTTTTTTGATATAATACACCACATTTTTTAATGTTTTTGAATTTTATATTAAATTCTGCATATTTTTTGTATAATATACCATGTATCAAAAATTAACGGTTTCGGAAATATGAGAGGTTTTAGAATTACGAAATACTACAATTTTTCGGACATAATTGCTTTCCTATTTAGATACCTGCTGCCACCAGGAAATATAGGTTTATTTTCCGAATGTCATAACATTGACGTCTGAAGTCTGATTTACTGCTTGACTCATTTTTATTTTGTGCAAATAGTCTACAAAGTATTAACGAAATGAAAAAAAAATTTTATATAGTTTTTAAATTCTGTTTACTAAACGGAAATATCATGGTACTAATTCAAACTTATAACCAGCTATAACAAGAAAATAAATAAAACCTGTAATTTCTAGCCTAAATGAAATGCTCTGCATGTCATATTTATCGTAAACTCGTGTTTGGCGTTCTAGTGTATTTATAACTGCTTTGTACTCATTTTCGTCTAAATTTCTTAGTGCTTCAACAATTTTTCTCTGAATTTCTTCATTATTATCATTTTTTTCTCTATAAACTGTATCTTTTAAATTGCCCCAAATTAAAGTATGCATGGGCGTTAGATCTGGGCTGTTTGCGGGTCAGCTGATTGTTCGTATCTCCTCATCTACACTTGATAATTATTTTAAAGAAAGTTGTCTTGCTGCCAAATTATATTTTGCCAAGTTTGAAGTGGTAGTTTATCGATAAAGTGCTAAATTTGATTTTCTAAATGTGCCAGATATTTTAATCCATTTAAGTTGCCACGGATAAATACCGGACACACACCTTAGACCTCAAAATGTCGCACCAACTTATATTGAGGATCGTCCTTGAAAAGCAACCGGTTCGACAACTTGTGGATTTTCATCGGAATCTTTCAGCAATCGAATTTCTTAAATAAAAATGAACCAAGCAGTAATTCAAACATCAATGTTATGACATTCGAAAAATAAACTGTTGACACTTCCCAAGGTCGCCATTTTTGATTACATTAGTCGATTCAACCCGAAAAATTGCAGTCAATTTGATTTATGTAAACCAGAGATATGTGGTAACAAAATTTTAATTATTCTAGGTTTGATCAGTAATTCATTACTCAGCAAATTGTATTTCACAAAAGGTGTACGGGAGTCGAATGACGAGTCGCTGTTATTTCCAAACGAAATTCTTTTAACTTGACTTAACTGACAAATTTTGTAAGTTCAATTATGGGTTCTCGATCGCTTCGGATCGGTACAAATCTTATCGAATTCGACATTGTTAAGTCCTGTATACCTTTTGTGTAAGCATGAGCAACATTTTGAGCACAGCAACACGATCTGGTTAGATTTTATGGCAAGATTACAAACATTACAACCTACCTGATTTTCGTCTGTTCGTCACGCACAATACCAAAATTGTATTCACTTTTAGGTTTACCCTGGTAAATCTAAAACTTTGTTATTGTAGTTTGACCTCTAATACATTTGAAGGTCACCTGCGAATTTCCTTGGTACAAAAGCGAGACACACACATCAATTATGACTCTTTCTTTACTTATAAGAGCACTTGAACACAGCAAAATTGATAATAATATAAATCGTAGTATTTTGTAATTCTAAAATCTTCCGTATTCTGAAAACCTTTAATTTGTGATACTTTATATTATACAAAAAATATGCAGAATTTAATATAAAATTAAAAAACATTAAAATCGTGTACAGATTAAAATATAAGCATATGAAAATGCAGATCGAATCAAGCCACTTTTGTTTGGAACATTTTTTTCTAATTTTAAAAATAACCGACGTATTTCCTTTTAAAGAGTTACCTGGATCAACCGACATTATTCAAGAGTAGAAACAACATTATTATCATTATCACGACAGGTAAGACGAATTTTAAGTAGTTTTTTTTTATTCGCAAACAAATAAGGATCTGAAATGAAGATTTGTGTGAATTATGCTTTATAGGTGTTTGGACAAATAAAATCGTAGGAAAAAGTCCAATGATTTACAAGGCGGTTTAAGTATGCTTATCCACTTTTGAAATAGGTGATGTTTTCTTTAAGAAATCATGGTTCTTGGGATTAGCCCGCGTCAAAATGGAATCACTTTACGACGTTTCGCCTTCGATTGCACGAGGCATCTTCAGGGATCTTCACTTCTCGAGATCGGAACACTGAATGAGCTCGGATTTTTTTTTTGTGTCGATGGGGAATGCTTTTACGCACGACTCCATCCCGGTTGGGATGGAGACAGTGTGGGACTCGTATTACTGCCAGGTTGTTACACTTGACAGATTGCCATACCCACTAAACCCCACCGGGCCCCCATCAGATGGACCGTCATTGGGCAAGCCCAAGAGTCCTTCGATGGGGTTGATGCCGTCCTTCCGGGGGTGACCCTCTAAAAGACATGGTCCTCTGGGGGGGGTGAGTTGCCTCTTTGGCATGGTGTTTTGTGCCGCCTCTCGTTACTGTATATCTGAAAAGGAAAATATCATTAGTGATGTAGTCGTCTTACCTGTTGAAGTTACTCTTGTTGATCCGTCCTCCCGTCTGTCCGGTTGCCACTGTCAGCGTCTCACTGGTCCTTCCAGTTTGCCGATGTCAGGTTCCTCCGTCCATCCGTGTGTTGGTCTTCTTGGTGTGTTCTCTTCTGGGCCCTCAGTGTCACTGCTGTTCCGTGTCCTTGCAGTGAGGAGCTGAGGAGGGGTGTTCTTTTACCTCAGGTTCAACTGCAGCTCGCGCCGGAGCCAGTTGAGGTACCTGGTATCCTCTTCTTTTACCTCAGGTTCAGCTGCAGCTCACGCCGGAGCCAGCTGAGGTACCTGGGAATCCTCTTCTTGGAGATTTTTATTGGCCACATGAGTTGCTTAAGAATTTTTGCAAGTGAGATCTAGCTTCTGAGGAGCACGGAGGCTCAGAAGTTTTGATTCACTTGCATCCATCCTCAAGCACTTTTAACGCAGAAGTCCGTGTCTTGGTCTTCTGTGTTTGGTCCTATTGTTGTGGTTTGGAGCTAGTGGATCGTAATTCACCAGGTCTCGTAGATTTTCATTATGATGGTTTTCGGCTGCTCTGAAGGCTCGGGTAGCCTTTTGCTGCATAAAGTCTTCGATTTGTGTCCATTGAAGATCTCTCTGCAAGTCCTCATTCCTGATGAACCACGGGGCATCTGCCGCCATCCTTATCAGTTTGTTTTCTGTCCTCTTGATTTTTAGAAGGTTTGTTTTTGACGCATAGCCGTAAGCTGTGGAGCTCGGAGAGACCCAGGCCGACTGTTTATAGTCGACCTGTGTTTACCGGAGCGTGACTCGGTGTAACGATCTGTTTCCACGTATGATGTAGACTGAAGCCCGTATCTCTATTAAAATTGTCAGGATGCTTATAAATTTCAATAGATTCTCTAATTTTTCGTTTATAGAGTCCCGAAAGCGATGCAAGAACTTTGGTTTCTTTTACATTTATGACATGCCCAGTAGAATGTTGGTGTTCAGATACAGTAGATTGTACAATTTGTTTCTTTCTGATACATCGTTTATGTTCCTTAAGCTTAGTCGATATGGATCGTCCAGTTTCTCCAATATAAACATCACCACAGGAACAAGGAATTACATATACTCCTTCCGTTTGAAAAGGAATAATGTCCTTTGGCGATCTCAAACATTGTCCAATTTTCTTGTGTGTGTTGAAGATTGTACGTATGTTGGACCGGCGAAGTAACCTTGCAATCTTGTTTGTGGTTCCGTGTGTAAATGGAAGAACTACATTTCATATCGGTAATTCCTTATTAGTATCATTTCGTGGAGTAGGATTATTATATTTTCTAATTGATCGTCTAATATCATCAGTGCAATATCCATTCCCTCTTCAAGTTTGAGTCAGTTTCTCTGTTTTCGATTGTAAAGAATTTTGGTCACAAACCGCGAGAGCTCTGTAAACCCATGAATTAATGACTGATTGCTTTTGTGCCGGATGATGGGAATTTGCATTTAAGTACCTGTTCGTATGCGTTGGTTTTCTATATACAGAGTGTCCTAAGGAACCATCCCCTTTCCTTTGTACAAGAACATCTAGAAAAGGAATCGTGCCTTCTGATTCAATTTCCATTGTAAATTTTATGTTAGCACGTTGTTGATTTAGATGATCAAGAAACCCAGGGAGGTTTTCTGGACCATGTGGCCATATTACAAAAGTGTCGTCTACATATCTGAACCATGATTTTGGTTTTAGTGGAGACGACTCTAAGGCTTCCTCCTCAAAAGCTTCCAAAAGATATTGGCTATCACCGGTGACAGTGAAGATCCCATGGCTGCTCCTGAGGTTTGCTCATAGAAAGTTCCTTGAAAGGCAAAATACGTTGATGTAAGTCATGCTTCAATTAGAGTGAGTTGTCAATACTATTATGGTGAAATAAGTCTGATATTATCAAAATTGAATCATTTATAGGCACATTCATATACAGCGATTCTACATCGAAACTGACTAAGATATCTTTGGGATCTAATCGGATTGAATTAAGTTTTTCTACAAAATGCGTAAAGTTTCTAATATATGAATGTGTTTTTCCTGTAAAATTATTAAGAATATTTGAAAGATATTTACCAATTTTATAAGTAGGAGATCCTATTGCGCTGACGATAGGTCGAAGTGGTATATTAACCTTATGTATTTTAGGTACTCCGTAGAACCGCGGGATCCTTGAGCTGCTCGGCCTTAACATCTTCTTCTCCTCTGTTGGTAGGTTGGATGTATTTATAAGGTTGGTTATCCGTCTTTCAGTTTTGTTGGTCGGGTCTGCTTGGATCACTCTGTAGATGTTGTCGTCCAAAAGTAGTTGTATTTTCTTCACGTAATCTGTTTTGTCCATGACGACAGTGGCATTTCCCTTGTCCGCTGGAAGGACCAAAATGTCTGTATTGTTGTTTAATGTTTTTATTGCCGTTCTTTCCGCAGCTGATAAATTGGACTTAAGCGGGTTAGAATTTTTGATGATCTTCGCTGTTTCATACTTTATTGAGTCAGCTTCTTCTGCTGGAAGTCTTCTAATTGTCGCTTCAACGGATGATACTATATCTTCTACGGGTATGTCTTTTGGTGTAATGGCGAAGTTTTGACCTTTAGATAGGATATGGGTCTTCCTTAGTAGCTCTGAGTAATACAGATTTTTGGTAGCCTTAACCACACGTTTGTAAATACTTCTGTAATTATTGAAATGTTTGATTTTCTATGAATTATCTCAGGTAACGTAAGGATCCCAAATTTGTTTAAGATGTAATTCCAGCTGTCATCCAATTTTTTTTACATTTAGCTTTGATTTTACTCAAGGGGAAACTTTTCTTAAAAATTTCCTGAACATGAAAATTTTGAAGGTATTTAAAAAATTAAAAACGATGGACGGATGAATGTAAATTTATCAATTGTGGAATATTTAATAAAAAAAAATGAACATATCTGGGCTATTGGGAATCTAAGAAAAAACAGGGAAATAAGAAATAAAATCAGATTTAGTTTAAACGTTTCGACAGGAATTGTTGAGTACAAATTTTTGGGACCATTTATTTTTGAGCAAAATTTAACCTGATGAACACTCCTTTGGCGCATTTGCACATGTGTCGTTATAATAAGATGGGACTAATCACAATACAAGACATATGAGGAAATTTCTCAATGAAGAGTTTACTGAAAGCTGGTTAGCTAACGGCGGATCTCTTGAATAGCCAGTCACATTCCCTTACCTAACACCTCTGGATATCTTCTTGTAGGGCACACTGGAAATTTTCGTTACAAAAATGAACTTGTCACCACTGAAGAACTAAATAATAATATAAGGAATGAATTCACAATAAGAAGAGGAAGGTCAATAGGCAGAGCAGTAAACAAAATTAATAGGCATATTAAAAAATGTATCGAAGTTAATGGGCAGTTGTTTGAACATTTTATTTAATTTTTTTTTTGTGGAAATAGTTTAATCCTTAGTCCTAGTTTAGATAATTTTAAAATTACATGCAATGTGTTTGTACTTGTTAAAAATCTTGTTTCATTTAATTGCTAGGCAATAAAACAAAAAATTCTAATTATTCTGTTGGACCATTTGAATTTTTCTATTTTAACTATATATATATATTGTATTTTTGCCATCAATACCTCTAAATTAAATAAAGTGATAACGAATTTTAACAAGGTATCTATGAAGCGTGAGAAAAAATACTTAAAAAAATACAAGTCAGCATAAAAAATGGTCTGATGATTCGGAAAATCGAAACGTCGAATCTGAAAATGGATTACACTATAGAATTGAACATTAAAAAGTGTCTCTAGAAAATGGTAATACTTTTTGATACCTCCAAAATTCGGTCCCATGAAAAGCGTGATCTGCAACAAGAACTTAATTTCCATCTCCTGATAACTGTTCTGAAGTGCTATGGTTTCTCAGTGTATCTATATGGAGTAGAGTCATGGACATTAACCAAAACTATTTGTAAACGAATTGAGGACTTTGAGTTGTGGAGTTACCGCCGCATGCATCAATGCAAGATTGTCTAATATTTTGGAAGTCATACATGGGGTACCTAACCGGTCTGTACTTGGATCGATTTTGTTCTTAATCTACTTTAACGACCTTGGAACACTCCAAGTTCATGGACGTTTTACAGTTTTTGCAGACGACGATTTGTATGAATTTAAGGAGTGATGTGATTCGTGTGTTTTAATGTCAGCATAACAGGATAGGAAATTCTTCCTCTATGTATCTGGAGGGAGGACCGTACCATAGCTTAAAAGATTCAACAAACTCTGCAAGAATATGGGCATCATCTTACCCAAAAAGTAAAGAAAATAAAGAAGAGTATCACAAAGTAACTCAAAGTTGTACCAGGCAAAAAAAATCTCTTATGAGCTATTTAAAAATGGTCCTTGTCCTTTCTGTTATTCATTAACCTAACAGCTGACAGGATCAGTGAAACTCACAACATCAGTGGGAAAATTGGCAACCTTGTAGTAGGAAAATGTCAAACGAAAGGCTGATTTATCGATTGGCAGAGGTTTTTGTTGACACTACATATGGTAATAATCTTGGTCCGGGGTTAGGTTTGAAACTTCTTCAAACAACGGTTGTAATGCAGTGGCGCGCTTAAAGGGCCCGCACTAGAGGGCCTCCAAATTAAACAGTGTATTCAAATAAAATATTTTTTCGGATACATTGGAAATGATAATAATAAGATAACGTAAAATATAAACCCTAAGTCAGTTAGATTAAAGATTTACTGAGTTTAAAACAGTTTATTCAGCATTTTGGTTAAATTAAATGACTCAGAAATTTTGGAAAAACTCAGTTATTAGTGAAGAAATATTCAAATAATTTAACTTCTAAACTAGCAACTGAGCTAATTCGGATAAAATCATTATTGCATAACAACATTAAAAACCTTAATACAAGTCGTGAATTTGCAGACAATATTTTCGAAAAAAATGAATTATTGTTAAGTAGTATACAAGAACTGTGTTCTGCATTCCAATTATTTCTTGTATTAATTAAAAATGTCCTTATGTTGACCAGGACTCAAAGTCGTCTTAGTTCTCTAGCTCTTTTTTGAATAGAGATGAAAGTGCTAGAGAAGTAAATATTGACGGACTAGTTAATAAGTATTTATCTAGTGAATACAAAAATAAAAAAGTCTAGTCTACCGCCAAAGAAAACGATTCCTGTACTCTTTATTTTTTAGTTTTGCTTAAACCAGAGTATAGTTATTATATTTGATTGTTTAGTTAATTTTTGTTTTGTGTTTATTAGTTTACCTCTACCCATTAATCTCAAAATGTATATTGTTCGTTCCTTTTTTTATTTTCTATTTCTTTTTTTTACTAGAGTTATTTTGTTAATAAATTTATGAAATTTTTTTGTTTACTTATTTTTTTGAAGAAACTATGCAGTTTTGCGTGGGGGGCCCTAAAAACTCGGCACGCCACTGGGTTGTAGTGTAATAATGTCAAAAACGAGTGCAAATTAAAATCATTATTTTAAATTTCTTTCTCGAGAAACCAGATTATAAATAAATCGTAGAATATTAAAATACTACAATGTTAAGCGAAAAACAAGAGGTAAATACCTGATTGATATTGATATATTGATTTAATTGTATGTGGAAAAGCCCAGCTATAGTCATTCCCAGGCCCGGGCCATTATATTGTGATACGGTGTATTAGAATATTGTTTATTCCGACATCATTTTTAATTGAGGAACATGTAATTTTCTAAAATAGTGTTAGAGCAACAGTTTTAGACATGTATTATTCACCCTATACACGTTCGTTTACAATCTTTGTCTGCGAATCGATAAAATGCCTTGTCAATATTGCGGTATTTTTTCGTATGTGTTTATGATTGACTTTGATCAACAAGTATACAAAGCATACCATTAAGTTTTTGTTGGTGCTTTTACTGGGTCACAGACGCTGGCGAAATATTTATGTTTTTTAACTGCCTGTTTTTTGCTAGTGGTAAACGCCCAATCCTTATTAAGAAACAATCTAATTTGGCCTCTAACTTATGAGCATATATTTATTTAAATATGTACTGAAACTGGTTGTTTTAAATGAAGATAGGAAAAGTTTGTTGCCTTTTACTTCCCTCGTAAAAGGGAAGTATTGTAATCGTGCAAAAATCTATCTCCTAGATTTGTACAGATTTTTACGTTTCTGGGTTACTGTCGGTCTGTCTGTTCGCCGCATACTTACCCGATTGACTTCAAATTTTAGTCAGAAATTAAGGATTTTATGGGGATGACCTAGAATATATCGTATAAAACACCCCAATAACCACATTTTTGTCACAAAAATAACCGAGAATTTGTCTCAATAACTTACAACTTTTGGTAAAAATTAATGGTTGAACCGATAAAATGAGACATATTTTCGCAGTCCACTCTGTATATTAAAGAGTTCTGTCGACAGTTAGGATACTACGGTGTGCGTGGTTCTTTTCTAGAGGGAGTTTTCGAAACAAAAAATATATATATATATATATATATATATATATATATATATATATATATATATATATATACATACATATGCATTGAGGTAGATTTTAAAAGGCAAAATGAGAAAAAAAAATCTCCAGGGGGCAAAAAGGGGTACTTTTTGGTGAGAACCCTAGAAATATTGAAAAACAATTTTTTGTTTTTCAATATTTTGAAATTGATGAGGCGCGGTTCATTGCTATTGCTCTGGACGAAACAACTGATATCATTAATTTTAGCCATTTATCTATAGTAATACGCTACGTTAAAACAAACTGAAGTATTCAAGAGCGATTTTTAGGTTTTAAGAATGTGTCCGAAAATCGTACAGCAGATACATTATATACCGTAGTTTGTAACGTTACTAAAGAAATTAATGGAGAGAAAAAATTAGTTGCTCAAAGCTATGATGGAGCTGCAGTGACAGCAGGATAATTAGGGGGTCTGCAAGCTAAAGTTCGAGAAACTTTCCCAAGTGCTGTGTTTGTCCATTGTTTTGCTTATAAATTAAATTTAGTTTTATCCCAGTCCATCAATCACATTAAAGAGTGTAAAGTATTTTTCGTTACTTTAAGTGGCATGGCTGCTTTTTTTTCCAAGTCAACAAAACGTACACAAGCTTTGGACCCTATTTTCCACAAACGATTGCCCAAAGTAGCTCCTACTAGGTGGAACTATAATGGAAGACTTGTGTTAACAGTATCTGAAAATCGTGAATCACTGATTGAACTATTTGAGAATATAATAGAAAATAATGAAACGTGGGACTCAGAAGCAATAAATAGTTCGAGGGGGTTTTTGGACCGTTTGAAACGAGATTTTAATTATTTGTTGAACATATTTTCAGAAATATTTCCATTCTGGGACAATGTTTTTAATATATTACAAACTAAAGCAAATGATATTGCTTTTTGCTTAAAAAAAGTGGATGCTTTTAAGTCTTTTATGTTACACCAAAAGAGAGATGACTTTGACCTATTTTGGGAAAAAACGATGACGTTAAATGTAGAGCCACAAGCCAAGCGTCTTCGAACAGATAAGGTATGAGATATTCAAACATTATACAGACGCCTCTTTTATGAAATAATCAATCAAATCCAGCAACAAATAAACTATAGAGTTAACGGTTTAAATGATTTTAAATTCCTCGAGCTCTGCAATTTTGATGCATTTAAAGGAAAAACTTTTCCACAAGATGCATTTAAATCTCTGCTTCATTATGGCCAGTTCTTCGACCGAGTGTTACTGCGATCTGAACTAAAAGTGATTTACCAAACTGATGACATTAGCGCAAAAAAAAAACGCTAAGGAACTAATGCAATTTTTAAAAGACAAGGAGCTGGAAGATGCCTACACCGAAGTGCCGAGATTGTATAAATTAGTATTGACAATACCTGCCACAAGTTCATCAGTAGAACGCAATTTTTTAACACTTAAACGTATAAAAAATTTCCTGAGAAATTCAACGGGACAGGAGAGACTTTCGCATACATCGCTGTTGTGCATTAAAAATAAACTTCTCCAAAATATGTCGGAGCAGCGACGTTTTTCTGATGACGTCATTGACGAATTTTCAAAAAATTATCGAAGAATTACATTACAAATAGGTAAGTTTCTAAATATTGCTTCCCTTTCTTAAAATTTCACCGCACGCCCCTGTGTGACAATGAGATATCGATAATAACAATGAACGGTTGCTGTGTTATTAATAGTATAACAAACTACATTAATTAAAGATTTTTTCACGCGAAATATCTGTTGCTGGGGCGATGCTATAAGTAACAGCCTGCGTAAAAATATTACACACAGTGTGCGTAAAAACTCGATTTCAAAACTGGCATCTGTGCGTTTTTAATAATAAATTTCTAAATATTTGTAGAAAAATACATTTTTTTTGTACTTTCGGGACTAAAGTATATCATTTAGTCCAGCCTAATAGGGACAAAAATATATCTTAGCAACACATAATTACAAAAGGGTAAATTGAACAAATTTATTTATTTATATTTAGATGAATATTTACATTGGTACAATTTACAAAATTAAATAATCAATTTATCGACAATATGTTCAATAACGCTACGTGTAGAAGTACATGCGACAGTTCTAGATACTTCGTTAGAACATTGTCTGGAAGGGTTTCCTGAAGCTCCAATTTGGAATGTATTCGCATCACCATGTCCAAAAATGTTTTCGGCTATAGTTTTTTTTATTATTTATGCAGTTTTCGACGTACCCCAGGGCGACGGCTGCCGATTTGTATCCCTCATGTCTTTTTAAAATATCAACAGATGCACGAGCGTCAGCTAATAAAGAGGCAGATGTACGTCGAAAACAGTGTCCAGTATATAATTACGGATTTGGTAGATTTAAGAATGCTGCTACTTTCTGGGGTAGTTTCCAAACGTATTTTTATCAACTGGTTGTGTAGTATGAGGAGACTCAGCTTTTCTTAAAGCCATATACTTGGGGCAGATTTCAGTAAAATTGACAGTATTGCTAACTGAATTTTTAACAATGAAATTTATATCATTTTTGTTTTTGATATTTTTAATATTAATCATAATTGAGTGATTCAAATCAGTTATATCTTCCACCGTCAACTCAACTAACTCCTTACTTCTACAGGCCTACAGAGATACCTTCATCGTTAAAAACTGGTTGTCTGGGGTATCCATTAACAATTCAGTAACCTGGTCACCAGTCGGGATCTTGGCTTTTTTTTATTTATATACTTCGTTTCTTTTTTTTAGCAAAGCAATTAGCTTGTGAAATTTGCTAATGTCGATAACTTTTTTAACGTTGAACGTAGTCTTGAGCATACAATAATGTGCCCAAAGCATCGAAGGTGATAAAGTTCTAGATTTCCCCGTGAAAAATACAAGTAGCGCATCTGTGTTGAAAATTTCCACATTTCGCTTACAGCACCATCTTACAAATGTTTGATATTGCGCTTCATATATTTTCCTTAATTTGGACTGCAAAATATCTTCTAGCGCCTTTTCAGCTGCTTTTAAAATAAATCAAAAGTTTTCATTTCGATTTATAATCACTAAATTAATGACACCGACAACTTGCTTATTTATGTTGTAACTACGTGACTTCATTATTTCAAAGCACACTAATCAAATTTGTATCTGTTTCCTGCAATAATTTGTCACATTATAAGGTGTTTTAAATTTGCACCTATACATTATATGATTTAGTAGTATTGTTCCCGAAAGTGTAAAAAATAACGTATATAACGCTGGACTAAAGTGCCTTAATCCCTTGTTGCTCTCGTGCAGAGCCCTCAAGCAACAAACTCCATTCGCGGGATTAAATGACTCACTTTAGTCCCAAGTCATATAATGTACTATTAGAGTGTATTATTCACCCTATACACATTAATTTACATTCTTTATCTGCGATTCGATAAATTGGTTTGTCAATGTTGCCGTATTTTTTCGTATATGTTTCTCACTAGCTTTGACAAGTATTCAAAGCATACCATACATTTTTGTTGACGCTTTTACTAGGTCACCGACGTTTGCAAAACATATTTGTGTATTTAAATAGCCGGTTTTTTGCTTTCTTATCAAAAAACAATATAATTTTGCCTTTAACGGAAGTACATATATTTGTTTAAATATGCACTGAAACTGGTTGTTTTAAGTGAGTTTAAGTTGCCTTATCCATAGGCACATCATGTTGCCTCAGAACCTAAATAGTAAGTACTGGTAAAGGCGAAAACTTTGGTATACGGGGTAAGGGGATGAAACCAACCCTTAGATATTACAATATTTTTTTTATTTAAAAACGGTTGGTTTTTCGGAAAAACGCTTAAATTCATGTATTTTATTTTTTAATTTTTTTAATTTAAAATTTCTTTAAAATTTATACAGGGTGTCTGAACAAATCGGAAATAATGTATACTTAAACAAAAATCTGCCAAGCCTCTGTTGACAAAAATTGAAAGGAAATGCAAAAAAAATGTGGTTTATAAAGAGGTATTTAAATAAGGCGATTTAAGTACCTCTTTATATCCCTTATGCTCGCTAGTTTTATTGATGTAGGATGTAAGAACATTTATATTAGGGAAAAAAGTCTTCGTGACAGGTATGGCTATAAAATGCGCAAAGTGGAATCCTTGGTAGCATCTTAGACCAGTGTCAGTGGCGGCTCTTCCATAGTGTCATTTGGTCAATGACCCCCCAAAAATATTTCAGAAAATAAATTATTCGTTTGACCGTCCCTCCTAATAGTTGTAATAAAACGCGAACCTTGGGAAAAGTTAAATACGCTACACTATTAGCCGCGCGCGGTGGTTCGAATGGTCTCGTTGCGTTCCTTAGGCATAATAACTAATATATTAAGCTAGGCTGGGCAGTCCGAATTGCCCTGATTACCTTAAAGCTTGACGAAAGCACCCGAAGATTTCACAGCTACCGAGCGGCAGCCGAACGTGATAGTAAATGGAATATGAATTTGCGATTTGGGTCATCAGCCGGTCTCTTCTCATAATTCGATTGTGCGCATGCGGAAGTTCAATTGTTCAGAGGTCTCGCGGTCGATATTCTAACTCGATAT
Organism: Kuschelorhynchus macadamiae; assembly: GCA_030620095.1. Classification (NCBI taxonomy): domain Eukaryota; kingdom Metazoa; phylum Arthropoda; class Insecta; order Coleoptera; family Curculionidae; genus Kuschelorhynchus; species Kuschelorhynchus macadamiae. The sequence continues at coordinate 49,144 of JAUTXW010001858.1, forward strand.
TGTTTCGGACGTTTTTAATCGATGAAAATTGATTTATTTACTGTTTTTTTTGTAACATATATTTTTTTTATTTTTCTGATCCATGTGTGAGTTGGAAATATACCTACAGGAAATAAAATGTTGGTAGTGACTAGTACAAAAAATAAACAACTAAAAAGTGCTTACGTCCTTAATTTTGCAAAAATAACTAATTTCAGGGTGGTTTATGTTTGAGTTGTGGATGTAGATGAAATAAAATGTTGGTAGTTCAAAAAATTAAACAACTAACGAGTACTAACGAACTTAATTTTGAGAAAATAACCGAATTCAAGGTAAGTGGTCGCAATTTGACAGCACTTAGTATACGACGAACTAGTAAAGAAAAATAAAGAGGTTTATCGAAACTTGTGCAAAAGTATGTATGATTTAGCTGACTGGATATATGGTTGTGAAGTCTCTAACTCATTTTACTGTTATGTTTGTTTGTTGTTTTCTAAGGACTCGTCGGACTCATTATGGTGCAAAATAGGTGTTAAAGACTTAAAACACTTAAAAGAAAAAATTAAAAAGCATGCGTTTTCTGCAGGTCACATGAAATGTTCGGTGTTGATATTCGCAATCAGCTAGACATAGCTTATAGAAAATGCCTTAGAGATATTAATGAAAATGTATCCAAAAACCGTTATATTTTAAACAAAATTATAGATTGTGTAAAATTTTGTGGTGCATTCGAGTTGGCGCTACGTGGCCATGATGAAACGGCTTTGTCTGAAAATCTAGGGGATTTTCGGGGGCTTATAAATTTTGTTGAGGAGTTGGGTCAAGATAGACTATCCGCTTTAGCAATGGTAAGTATCAAGAAATCGCTTATAAAAGGAATGTGCGTGCAATTTAAACGAACGTGTCATTCAGCGTTTTTCCGATTCTAAAGAACGAAGAGTAGACCTGCACTTCAAGAGAATTTAAAGCTCAATTTAAAAATAGATATTTATTTTAAGTATGCCTATTTTTAAATTTTTTATTGACCTCTTAATATAATTCGCCACAAGCCGCCATTGACTAGTATTTTGAGGATTTTCGAAACAAAAAAATATATATAGAGACTGATTTTTTTGCATAGAGGTCGATTTGAAAAGGCGGAATGAGAAAACACACAGGGGGCGAATACCCCTTTTTGCTGAGAACCCTGGAAATATTGATAAACCATTTTTTTGCCATCGAAAAGAAAAAGAAGGGTTCTGTGACATTGTCAATTTGCACAAACCAAATCCAATGTTTCTTCGTTTCTTTGTAAATCGGTATTCTAATTGAAATACTGAACTATTAGTTTTGCACATCCACTTTCACTCAAATCTAATAGTCTAATACTAGAAAGCTGTATTATTGCTAACTTATACCTGAAGGTACACACTGCACAAATTGTTTCAACTTGATTTTTTGCTACTGAATTTAAAAAAAAGCTTCAAAAAATGAATTAAATTAGAATTAAATTTTCTCCTGTTATTGTGGCAATGATATATCAATAAGAATAACGAACGGTTGTTTTTTTTTCCACGTGAAATATCTGTTGCTAGGGTGATGACAGTAAGTAACAGCCGTGTGTAAAAACTCGGTGTCAAAACTGGCATCTGTGTGGTATTTTTCCAAACATTTGTACAAAAATAGTTTTTTTTGTACTTTTCCTTTAGTTTCACCTAATAGGGACTAGGTTCATATAGTCCCAAGGAACTAAAATATATCTTAACAACTCATAATTAAAAAAGGGCTAAATTGAACAAATTTATTTATTTATATTTAGATGAATATTTACATTAGTACAATTTACAATATTAAGTAATCGATTTATTTCGTCGACAGTATGTTCAATAACGCTACTTGTAGTAGTACATGCGACAGTTCTAGATAGAACCTTGTCTGGAAGAGTTCCTTGAAGCTCCAATTTGGAATCTATTCACATCAGCATGTTCAAACATTTTTTTGGCAATAGTTTTTTATTATTTATGAAGTTTTGCAAGTATAACTCGGCGACGACTGCCGATTTCCATCATCCATGCCTTTTTAAAACATCTACAGACCCAAAGCGTGGAAGGTGAGAGCGTAGATTTCTCCGTAAAAAATACAAGTAGTGCATCTTCGTTGAAATTTTCCACGTTTCGCTCACAGCACCGTCTTACAAACGTCTGATATTGCGCTTCGTATATTTTCCTTAATTTGGACTGCAAAATAACTTGTTTATTTATATTGTAACTACGTGACTTCATTATTTTAAAGCACACTAATCAAATTTGTATCTGTAACCTGCAATAATTTGTCACATTCTCAAGTGTTTTAAATTAACACCTATATTTAGCAATATTGTTCCCGAAAGTGCAAAAAAAATGTATAAAGATAAGAAAAGTTTGGTTTTTTCTTTTTCTTTTTTCTTATCCATCGGCATACCATGAAGACTCAAAGCTTGAATATGTAGGTATTGTCGTTACGTTAAGTAAAGGGAATAATTTTCCCCTTACTCAAGGTATTGATGTGGGATGTAAGAACTTTTATATTAGAGAAAGAAGGAAAGTTTTCATGACAGGTAAGGCGCTGAGTAGAATCCTTGATAGTATCCGTGTAGTCCAGTGTTTAGGGGTTTTCGAAATAAAAAAAATATATAGAAACTGATTCACTTGCATAGAGGTCTATCTGAAAAGGCAGAATGAGAAAATAAAAATTTCTCTCCCTTTTGCTGAAAACCCCGAAAATATTAAGAAACTATTTTTTTGCCATCGATTCATACAAACCAAAGCTCCGCTTCTGTTTTTTTTTCTCCATTTCTTTGTAAATCGGTATTCTAATTGAAATACTTCGTTTCGATAATTTGCACATTAATTTTCATTCAAATCGAATAGTTTTATACAAGAAAGCTTTAGTATTGCTAACTTATTCCTGAAGTTACACACACATTTTGTCAAAAGGCCTGAAACTGAATAGAGTTATTCACAGTGGCGTAGCTTGGCTTTTTATTATGGATCGACTGTATCACGTGCACAACAAATATCATTAATTACTGTTTACAAATTTAATTTTCAGTTTTAAAGTATAACGAAACAATACATATATTTTGAAAGTAACGCATTTATTTAAGATCAATAGAAAAACTAAAATTTTCTCAATTTATTTTTTAGGTTTCCCCTTATGTTCTTTCACTCATACTGATACATCGTTACCAAATTAAATGGCATTTAAGGGCCTATTTAACATATCAGTGATGACACAGTTCGGTAAAATATTTACCACTGTGATTGTGTAGCAATATAAAGGTAAAAAAATCGGAAAAAAACGCTTGGCTTGTGGCTCTACATTTAACGTCATCGTTTTCTCCCAAAATAGGTCAAAGTCATCTCTTTTTGGCTTAACATGGACTTTTTTTAGGCAAAAAGCAATATCATTTGTTTTAGTTTGTAATATATTAGAAACATTGTCCGAGAATGGAAATATTTCTGAAAATATGTTCAACAAATAATTAAAATTAAAATCTCGTTTCAACCAGTCCAAAAACCCCCTTGAACTATTTATTGCTTCTGAGTCCCACGTTTCATTATTTTCTATTATATTCTCAAATAGTTCAATCAGTGATTCACGATTTTCAGATACTGTTAACACAAGTCTTCGATTATAGTTCCCTAGTAGGAGGTACTTTGGGCAATCGTTTGTGGACAATGGAGACCAAAGCTTATGTACGTTTTGTTGACTTGGAAAAAAAAGCAGCCATGCCACTTAAAGTAACGGAAAATACTTTATACTCTTAATGTGATTGATAGACTGGGATAAAACTAAATTTAATTTATGAGCAAAACAATGGACAAACACAGCACTTGGAAAAGTTTCTCGAACTTTAGCTTGCAGACCCCCTAATTGTCCTGCCATCACTGCAGCTCCATCATAGCTTTGAGCAACTAATTTTTTCTCTCCATTAATTTCTTTAGTAACGTTATAAACTACGGTATATAATGCATCTGCTGTACGATTTTTGAACACATTCTTAAAACCTAAAAATAGCTCTTGAAAACTTCCGTCTGTTTTAACGTAGCGTATTACTATAGATAATTGGCTAATTAGTGATATCAGTTGTTTCGTCCAGAACAATAGCAATGAACTGGGCTGCTCTAAATGATTTTTTAAGCAATCATCATATTTAGCCATTAAACTAAGTAAATCTTGAAAATTTCCTCTATTGGAAGAAACCCTTGTTTCGTCATGACCTCTAAATCCCAATTCGTGCTGTCCGAGAAAACAAACAACATCGATAAGTGTTGGCGATGACTAATTTCCAACTGATTATTAAAGGCGTGTTTAATTCTGGTTTTGCCGAAGACTTTTTCTTATATGACGGCCTGCAAATGCGCTTTGTACATAATATGTCTTTTTACAGCTTTATGGAAATTGTAAAATCGGAAAAACCAGTTTTATTCCAGAGACCTTTTTCATATTCAAAAAGAAAACATTGCCAACAAAATAATTTACTTATATTTTCTCACTCTGTTAGCCATTTGTTCGTATAGTTTTTCCGGATAAAAATGTCTAATACAGTTTTTCATTTTTGTGGTTAAATTTTTCATAGGCGGTTTTGCCCTTCCTTTGGAAATTATTTGAAGCTTATCAGCGAAGTTTAATGTTGAAAATTCCTTTATTATTAAGACACACACCACACATTCAAACACACTTTTCTTACTAAATTCTCCAAAATTTTCAACGTTATTACCAACAGCCGAAGTTGACGGTATTTGCATATCCACGTCCGTATTATTGTCTTCCATATCGCACCATGCACGACGCGACGTACATATCACACAACACACGGATAGCCGTTCAAACAAAGAACCTACTCCAACGATAGCTTCCCCCCACTTAAAGCACGCGACTGAAATGCAAAAATTGCAAACAGCCGGTGGAAAGTTCAATAACCTATGGCTTGATTCACAGGCAATCAAGCATACAGGACTTGGCTGCAGAGAAGCTAGCAGCCCGCATAGGTTCTATTCGATATTCTGTTGTGGCTCGGTCGGAGTCAAGGCCGCATTTATTATGGGCTTGATAATTAAGATAATATTTTAGCATTTTTAATATAAACTAATTAATTCCTATTTCAAAAATTATTACCCCCATTACCCCCTCTTATCGACGCCCTTGAAAACGTATCTCCCTAGAATTCCTCAAATATTTTAACTGAAAAGTTCTTAGTATTCCACAGACATATTTTCGGATAATAAGTCAAACACACACAAATATCATTGAATAGTGGCATCCGTTGCCACCATTCCAATCCGCAACACTTAGGAAGGAAGTTCAACTGTCAATAGGTGATGAAAAAAAGTCCCTAAATTCCTCGCTTTAAAGGCCTCCCTGACGACAAGACTTAGTTGCGAGTATATTAGTAGAATACTTTTTATTTAAATCAATTTTCAACAACTTAGTACTTTTATTATTCCGATTGCTTTCCTCAATCCCCAATACTAGGAGATGAGGACAGTCGATGTTATTAGTAATCTTTTATCTATAGGTTGGTATAATCAGGATTCCAGCATAATCCTGGGTCCTTGGTGAATTATTTTTGGATTTGGATAGACACACCTCATTCCTGAATAATACCGGCCACATTGGGGCGGAAGGTTGCCCTACCTACTGGTATAATTGTTTTTGGTGTCATTAGTGGTAACACCGTTTAAAGATTCCATTTTGTTGAGTTTTTTGTTTTTACCTATGTTACTACTCAAAATACTATCTAAAAATGCACAGTATTCAGACATAAACAAATACGTAACAAAATGCAAATCGCAGAAAACAATATGAAAGCAATGTTAGTCCTAACGTGTTTGTAATTCCCCGACTGATATATGGAAAGTCAAATATTTCAGCCAGTGTTGTTGTTACAGTTACCTAAAGAACGCTTTACATGCTAGAGTCTAGAGGTTCAATATGATATTTACATCGTTTTCGATTGAGGCGCATTTTACCAACCAAGGTATATTTCCCGAATAAGTAGGAATTTGGCAAGGAAGGCAATATATCCCTAGCATTTTCCTACTTCCCTAGGCGCAGTAATTGTTGCAAAACCTCATTAGAAAGGGGACAATTCCCTAGGTCCAACCTCACTGCTTATCTCGGGTATCATACTGCCCATGCAATGATTACGTCAGCTGTCAGACTGCTAGAGCTAAAGGCAGATCTCAGCAAAATGAGAATTTTGGAAGTTCAAGGCAAAGCTCCACAAAATGAGAATGTTATATGTTTGAATTGTATATAACTCTTTAATTAGATACTTAAGCTCAACGTTCGTTTGAGTTAAACAGAAATAATTTTTGTTATTAGATATAACTAACAAGAAATATAGGATATGCTGTATCTAATGTATGCTATGCCCTATAATTCTGAACTAAATTTCTTTACATTATGGGTTATTCATTGAAAGACCACTGGTTTCATTCGAATACCAAATTAAAGGTCAAACAAAAGAATCACATGATTTGATTTAAAATAAATATTTGATTTTATCATACTATGGTCTGAGCTAATTAGATTAAACAATGCTAAACCGTTAATTTGGATATATGGTCGACAAATCAGTCGAAAATCCTCGCACGTATCCTTGCATGCAAATTTTATAGTTTGGTGCGTAAAAAGTATAGGGCGATAAGAACTTGAATAAACTGAAAGCACCTTGAAATACTGGTTAAGGGAAAATTCTGGTAAAAATTATTTACATATTTTTCTTAATTTCAAACATTTTTACTTCTTTCGTAAAAAGGAAGTATACAATCATTCTCAATTCCGCCAGTCTGTCTGTCAGTCTGCCGGTCTGTCTGTTCGCGGCATAGCTAAAAACTACTTACCCGATTGATTTACGGGTCATACGGGCATGACCTGGTAACATTTTGTGACAACTAGTGAAATGTTAAAAAAATTATTACTAAAAAACTACTTATTCGATCTATCTTAAATTGTACAAAAAAACAAGTATTATGTAACAGTCAACTGGTAAAATTTTGGTACGAATCCAAGATGGCGGCTTAATAAAATATTTAAAAATTCAGCCTGAAAAAACTTCTTAATGGACTGATTTGAAATTGTATGGCGTAACTAATTGTGATATAGAGATGAATTAATACAACTGTGGTACCTACTAATTCACGATGGCCGAACAAAATGGCAGCCAAATAAAATATTTGTAATGGTGAAAAATCACTCTCTCAGGTTTTACATATTTTCAAGTTTTAGCGTCTCTAGGCCAATGTTTTATCAATTCCGTCGGTCCGTGTGTCGGTTCGTATATGTGTTTGTCAGTTCGCGGCATAGCTTCTTGAAAACTACACATCAGATTGACTTAAAATATTGGTCAAAAATTGAGGATCAGGCTGCCATTTTCAGTTTTAACTTCTATAACTCCATAAGAGGCAAATTTTCGATGAATAAACGAGTAAAAATGTCTTCCGGTTTTACCAGTAGTGATTCCTACTTTTTGTTTTAAATAAAACGCTTATTTTAATCGACTATCGTATTTAGCTTTGTATTAGCTTTTGATTGATATATCACAACCTACGTTTTGTTTTCAAAATGGCGGTTAGATAGTAATTTTTTTGGAAATTTAACACTACGACTTTATGTAAAAAATACGGTCACTTTTTATAAAATACATGTTTAATATATTCCAAAATAAAGTTGATTTTCAATTTTTGAGAACACTTCTATTTAAAAACCGTTTTGAGTAATAACAGAATTTTTTCACTTCTTGTTTTATCGAAAGCGCAATTTACTCCAATTTTTTAAATGGAACTTTCGCCGTAAAATAATCTTTTTAAATATGCCTCGTATGTTATCTTTATTTTCAAGATGGCAGCCATTTTTGACATATCAAGATAACTTTTATTTAAAATAAGAGATTATTTTATCTTCAATTTCAAAATAAATATTAATATGTAATATCTCTTTAAAAAGATAAAATTATAGCGAAAATGAATGTGAAAAAATATACAAGATGCCGTTAAAAATATCTCATTCGGTAAAACAAGAAGTAAAAAAAAAAGAAAAATTCTGTTATTAACCAAAACTACTGTAAATAGACGTGTTCTAAAAAATTAAGAAATAAGTTTGTTTTCGACTGTTGAAAAAGTATTTAAAAAAGTGACTGTATTTTTACTACCCTCGTAAAAGTCACTTTTTTAAATATTTTTTTAAACAGTCGAAAAAAACTTATTTTTTATTTTTCTTGGATATTATAATCTTAAAAATCCCCCACCGAGATTTTTTCAGATCTTGACGTTTCAAGATCTCTAGACGCCGAAAAACATGTTTTCTCAATTCCGCCGATCTGTCTATCTGTCTGTCGGACTGTCTGTTTCCGGCATAGCTAAAAAACTACTAATTCGTTGACTTTAAATTTTTATAAAAATTAAGGGTCATGGGAATAATCTGGTAACAATTTGGTAAAAATCCAATATGGCGAAACAAAATGGCGGCCTAGTGAAATGTGAAAAAAAATTATTACAAAAAACCTACTTATTTAATTTACCTCAAATTTTGTACACAAATCAAGTGTTATTAGAAAATCAACTGGTAAAATTTTGGATGAATCCAAGATGGCAAAACAAAATGGCGAAATAAAATGTTTAAAAACTCAGCCTGAAAAAGCTACTATTTGGTATAGAAATGAACTGCAAAAATTGTGGTACGAATTCAAGATGACGGAATAAAATGACGACCAAGTAAATGTTTTTAATCGTAAAAAAATCACCAGGTTTAAAAATGTATGTTTTATCAATTCCGTCGGTCTGTCTGTCTGTCTTCAAATTTTGGTAAAACATTAAGGGTCATATGGGGATGACTTGGTAAAAATCTAATAGGACGGAACAAGATGGCGGCATAGCCGAACATTAAAAACATTTTTACTAAAAAACTATAATCTAGCAATATAGCAAAACAAAAAGGCGGCCTAATAAATCATAAAAAAAATCAGCCTAAAAACTACTTATTCGATTAATTTCAAATTTTGTGCAACCATTAAGTATGATCTAGAAATAAACTCGTAAAGTTGTGGAACGAATTTAAGATGGCGAAAATAAATGGCGGCCAAATATAATGTTCAAAAAATCTACGTAAAAAGATCTTTTTATTCAATTGACTTTAAATTTTGCAGAAAAATTAAATGTGATAGAGGGATTAACTTGTAAGAATTTAAGATGATGGAACAAAATGGCCGTGTATGTCAATGTAAAAACTGCATGTTCAATTTAATTTAAATTATACCTAAAAATCAAGTGTGACATAGGTAGAAACTGGTAAAATATTGGTCCGAATTCGATATGTTAGAACAAAATGGCGCTCAATAAAAATGTTTGAAAGGACAGTGTATATGCGTTACCAAATGACTATGGAGGGAACTAACTTGTATCACACTTCAACATTCCTAATAAAAGAGAAGATTCATAATGAGCGAAACTCCGGGTATAGGAAATTACCGACTTTTTTTTAAATTTTTAAAAACACACGTAAACTTGTTAAAATATAAAACGTACGAGGGAAATATAAAGGGACATTTATTTGATAGAAATGTGTACAAAATAGAGTTTCAAATATTTAGGTTGGTATTGAATTAAAAACTTGTTATATCGTTTCCTACTATCCCTTTTATGAAACCAATTTGATATTCATACTAATTGTATTGTATGGGAAACATAAATCGATAAAATAATATTAACAAATGAATATTAAAATAAAAGAAAAAATGTGAAAAAAGTCCTTTAAGTATGGCTTTTCAACCACATATCTTCTAGTTACGAATATGTTGAAGCTATGCCTCGATCAGACAGACCGACAGAATGGATAACACATCTTTTTGGGTATCTAGGGAACCTGACACAAGTATTATGTTGAAATCAACTGGTAAAATTTTGGTACGAATCCAAGATGGTGGAATAAATGGCGGCATAATAAAATATTTAAAAATTCAGCCTGAAAAAACTACTTAATGGATTGTTTTCAGATTGAATGCCATAACTAATTGTAGTGTAGGGAGCAACTAGTAAAACTGTTTTATTAATTCAAGATGGCGGACCAAAATGGCGTCCAAATAAAATGTTTGTAATCGTGGAAAAAAATCGCCCTCCCAGGTTTTACATTTCTTCACGTTTTAGCGTCTCTAGATGCCAAAAAATATGTTTTATCAATTCCGTGGGTCTGTCTGTCGGTCTGCCTGTCAGTTTGCGTCATAGCTTAAAAATTATTTACCAGATTGACTTTAAATTTGAGCAAAAATTGTAGGTCATATAGGGATAACCTGGTAATATTTTGGTAAAAATCCAATATGGCGGAACAACGTCAAAAAAAATATTTCTAAAAAAACTAATTATACAAATTTATCTCAAATTTTTCCCAAAAATCAAGTGTTACATAGGAATGAACTGAAATATTTTGATATGAATCCAAGATCGCAAAAGAAAATAGTGGCCTAATAAAATATTTAAAAAATCGGCCTGACAATACTACTTATTAAATTAATTTCAATTTGTATGCAAAAATTTTGTCTGATATAGACATAAACTGGTAAAGTTGTGGTACGAATTTAAGATGGCGAAACAAAATGGGGCCAAATAACATTTTTAAAAAAATAAACGTAAAAGATCTTGTTCAATTAACATTAAATGTTGCAGAAGAATTAAATGTGAAAATGGGATAAACTGGTACAAATTCAACATGACCGGTCAAGGTGACAAAGGTCAATTCAGACAACTAGTCATGTATCTTTCAACACAACCACAATAAGATGATTGTATTGCATAACATCCATTATATGCTTTTGATAGGTATCGTCATGTTTATCTCCAGGGTAAAATCCAATGTTAAGATAATTATTTACTCGGCTCGCATACAAAGAAACTCATTAGCATTTATTAAATAAATAAAAACAATTATCCCTGCTTTTTTATATGAAACAATAACACCGGCTAACAAGATCAACAAAAACCCGCCGTGACTGTAAAGCTACAGAACAATTTTATTACGAGTGCATCGGTAAATTACCAGTACTTTTAAAATATCCATTGCTAGGCTTGAAACTTGTATGAAACATGGCATTACTGAGTAATATGTTGTTCGTGTTAGTGCTATTGATCGGTTTAAAAGAATCAATTGGAAGTGAAAGTTGTGACAAATACGGTGTCTTGCTCTACGAAGACATCGCTTGTGAACCGGTGAAAATCGAAGGTCAGGGCTGCCCAAAAAAGTTCAATTGCAATTTTGCCAGACCAAAGAATGGGTGCTTATTCAAGGGTAAAAATTTCAGCCCCGGTGAAGACATCGAATCAAATTTAACTTACTCCGGATGCAGCATTGGATGCAAATGCGAAGATTTCGATTCCATTAGATGTGCCGAATTGGACTGTCCAGAAAATCTAGGTGCCTTCAGAGATCAGGGATGCTATCCTGAGTATGAATTGGGAAAGTGTTGCGCGACAGGACAAATTTGCAACTCAACCGTTGACGAAAAGAAGTGCGAGGTAGACGGAGAAACTTATCAGATCGGTCAGAAATTCTACCCTAAAAACACCTGCTTTGAGTGTATTTGTCACGAAAATTTCACCGGCGAGTACGATGACGAGACTTGTATGAGGGAGAATTGTGTCTCACAGATCCGTTATACGGAAGAAATAAATAAAAAATGCGCCCCAGCTTACTTCAACTATCATTCCGAAGAGGTTCTTTGCTGTCCGTCTGATTTTATTTGTCCAGAAGATTCCGATAGCATCCGAAGTGTCAACCGGGACGCGAAACAGGATTCAGATATGGAATGCGAATACGGAGAACAAAAGCTTAAGCTTGGCGAGGGTTTTGACAGAAAAATTAACAAATATGGGAAGGACAGGAACCTGCAATGCGAATGCATCATGCCGCCCCTTGTGACATGCAAAGAAATCTAGGATTGCCGCTTGAACTACTTCTTTAACTGCATACTTGTAATACTTATTTATAACCGAATTATCTTAATAAAATAATACCACACATGTGTACGTTTCATATGTTTTTTTATGGTTCGTTGTTATAATTATTTACCAGAGATTTGCTGTCCCACAACTTAAGAGTCGGAATTAAAAAGGGGTCTAAGTGCTGAAAAATATAATGCAACTGAGATAATGTACAGGGTGAGTCAACGATAGAGTAAAGTTCATTATCTCATTTGTTTCGGGAATTACGAAAACATGTTAAATATAATAGTTTTAGGGAATGTTACAGTAAAATTACACAAAAGAGTGGCGAATATAAGATATGTTTTTTAAACCGAACATTTTTTTTTAAATTAATTTTTAGATTCTGCGTTAAATTCTATATATAATATTAAATATCTAAAACTACCAGTTTTTCTAATATGTTACTTTTTTTAATTTTATTTATCAATACACTATGATGAGTTTCAATAAATCTTTAAAAACTAACATTTTTATCTCACCAGTACTTTAGATTAAATGTTAAAGGAAAATAAAATGTTCCGTGTGGTCAATATATAAAAACACAAAGAAACAATATACGACAAATCATATAAACTGCATAATTTATAAATACGATAACAATAAAACAAGTAATTATTAAATATATATGTAGACAAAAATGGAAACACATAAGAATATATATTAACAAACAGAATAAAAAATGTAAAAAAATAAGAAAAAAAATCATGTAAAGCACAAACAATATAAATGACTCGAATGAAAAATGTCACAATCCGCATAATAATTTAAAACCAAAAGATACACAATGGCGCTTCGGCTATAGTTGGTTCTATGCGTATACTTAAAAAATAATTGAACCTGTCTGGTACGCCTATTTGGAACTAAAAAGTAAACTAAACTAAGTAAAACACCACAGTCTATTGTGCCGTTAATAAGCTTGTGCAGAAAAAGTAAAAGAGCATCCTTACGCCGCACTCTGGAACGAGACTGTGTTAATCTTTGGACATTTGGTAAAATGTGAAAATTATAATAATAATAAAGTAATAATATTTTTGAAATTTTAAAGTATGTATCTGTATACTTAATTTTTTATTTTTTAAAAATATTTCAGGGAAATATGTTTTTAGGGCTATGAAAGTTGGGTGTTTTAGTAATGTACAGAATAGCAAAATTTTTATGACAAATTCTAGGTAGTTCATGTTTTGATTTTTTAAAATTAAAATTAACTTTATTATTACATTGTGTTTTCAGATGATTCATTTTTGTTTTTAAACAACTTTAAATTGCTTAGATAGTTTGACGTTTTCTCTATGACCATAAATGTCAAATAAGTGAATTTACATTGCAAGCAAAAATTAATTCTTGATTATCATATATTTATCCAAAGCATTCCACAAAACTAATGCCTGTGCATAATAGAGCAACATGTCCACTTAATAAACACATAATAAAATGCTGCCCCAATCAGCCTCCTTAAGGGAAAGTAATGACGAATGATTTAATTATGTGATTTTTCTCGAGTTCCTAATGATTTTAATTTATTCAATCATTATAAATTATTTTTAATTTTAATTTATTCAATCAGTATAAAATGCTGTCCTAACCTGCCCCCTCCCTTAAAAGAAAATAATTAAAATTTATTTAAAATAAGATAAACTTTTATAGGGGCGAATATTTATTTGTAATTTTTCAAATTCATCGAAAGTTTACCAACATTTTTTTATGTTTAAAATAAAAGACACACCACAGCATTTTATGCATATTTTAAATCTGCTTAATGTACAACGTCTGCTTCTAACGAGCTAGTGGTTTCTTTGTTTACATCGGGGAAATCCAAAGCTGTAACAAAAAATACGTGCAGCTAATAAATTCCCCAAAAAAATGCTGCCAGAATATGCCACATGAAAGGCAGTAGTAACTGCACTCTTACCGCCAAAATCATTAAATATTTATTAGATAAATTTCATTTTATTTTCATCACACCTGTTTATGAGATATGTAGGGTATTGTATAATCTTGTTTGCAGCTATTACATTTTGCAACTATAGTTTAGAATGTATTTGTTTATAAGGGAATATCCGTTTTTTCTTTCTTTTTACGATTTTGTAAATTAAAGGTTTTCAACATGTATGGGAGTGAGGCAGAAAATGTGTTCGTTAGTCGATTTTTTTTTGTTGTATTTCTACGTAGTTAATTAGTGTTTTGATATTGAGTGATTGCGAACACCTTTTTTTTTCTTCCTTGATACACACCCACATATATAAATATATATTTTTTGGTTTGAATAATTTTAAATAATGAAGTTGGGACATCTGAATATACGATCAATGTTTACTAGTTTCAATGATTTTAAATACATTTTGGAGAGTCAAAATTTTGATATAATGCTACTTTCTGAAACATGGCTGCATAATGATTCCGAAGCATTTTCAGTACCAGGTTATCGGTTTTATAGGCGGGATCGACAAAGCAGGGGAGGAGGTGTGGCGGCCTATCTCAAGGGAACATATACCCCTGAATTTTTTCATTTTGATTTTCCAGTTAATGAATCACTTGAGTACTTGATTTTTAAAATTAAAGTTAAAAATAAATATACAGCAATTGTTGTATTTTACCGTCCACCTAAAACAAACATTAATAATTGTATTGAAGGTTTTGATAATATTTTGTCCAGTGTTGCCGCTTCTGTTGATGAGGTCATTATAATGGGGGATTTTAATATTGACCTTTTTAATTTAAATAATCCATTGCTGTCTTGTTTTGAAAGTTATAACCTATCGCAAATTATTAATGAGCCTACTAGAATATCCGGAAATACGGCTACGCTACTTGACCCAATTTTTGTTTCAGATAAAGAACTTGTTTCAAGCCATGGTACGATTTCTGCGGATAATATATCCGACCACAGAATGGTTTATTGCAGTTTAACTATAAATAAAGTCCGTGTTGTACCTAAAATTATTAAATTTCGGTCTTATAAATCTTTTAACTATCACAATTTTTGTCAAGACTTGAACCATTTGGAATGGAATAATATTTTTTATGTAAATAGTATAGATGACAAAATTAATTTATTTAATAACGTGAAAAAAAAGGTATCTTGATTCACTGTCTGCTGATCAAAACCACTGTAAAATTTGGAGGGCATTAAAAGATTTAAATGTCTGCAATAAAAACAACAAAACCATCGCCGAAAATTTGCAGAATCCCAATTTAATTACTGATTATTTTGGACCTTTTTTGCAGAATGTATTAAATTGTGATAATAAAATTGAGTTCGATAGTAATAATCTTTTTAAAAATAGTATTAGTTTTTCTTTTAAGTTGACAACAGTTGAAGAGATACATTTAGTGTTAAGAAATATTAAAAAAGATGCTGCGGGTGTAGATAGCATTAAGGCATCAATGCTGTAATATTGCAGCCCTTTTATTGATATATATCTTGTTCATATTATTAATCTCTGCATAGAAAATGGCTACTTTCCTGACCAATGGAAGGTCGCAATTGGTAAACCAATACCGAAAACATCATGTCCATCTAAGTCAGTGATTTAAGGATTATTAGTATTTTACCAACCCTCTCTAAAATTTTTGAAAAAATTTTATATAACCAACTGTATATTTTTGTTTTATTTAATAAAATTTTACCAGATTTTCAATGTGGTTTTAGAAAAAATTTTAGTACTTCGGTGGCGTTATCTACGGTAATAGATGACGTTTTAAGAGCTTGGGATCAGCAGAAATGTACCGTGCTAGTACTTCTCGATTTTTCTAAAGCTTTTGATACCATCAACCAAAAACTTCTTTGTTCCAAATTAAAATATTATGGCTTTGATGAGGCATCCCTTAATCTTATTAATTCTTATTTTGAAAACAGGTTTCAAAAGATATATTGTGCAAATAAATTCTCAAAACAAATTTCGATTCTCTCTGGAGTGCCTCAAGGATCAATATTGGGCCCTTTACTATTTCTTATTTATACAGCTGACATTTTGAAATCTACAAAATATACAGCTGACATTTTGAAATCTACAAAATATTGCCAAACACAAGCGTATGCTGATGATACTCAGCTTTACTATTCTTTTAATATTCAGGATTCCCTACAAGCATCAGATTTAATTGATTATGATTTAAACAATTTAAAAATAATGTCGTCCGAGCAAAGCTTACAACTGAATCCCACAAAATCTTTAGTTATGTTTTTCGGAAATAAAAATCAGGTAAATACCTTAAAAGAAGGGTTTAATGTTGCTCTGGATGGTACGACACTTCCTATAGTTGAGTCAGCAAAGAATCTTGGAATTATCATAGCCTCAAATTTAAGATTTAAAGAACATGTTAAAAAACTCATGCAAAAATCATTTTTAGCTTTAAAACTTTTGTACAGTAACAGACACATCCTAAATTTACGCTTACGCAAAAATCTGTGCGAATCCTTAGTTTTATCCAACTTTAATTACTGTGATTTTATTTATGGTCACTGTATTGATTTTATCTATATTTGTTATATATTTGACTTTCTTTTATTTATATACTTATACATTTTCTGCATTACTTTTGAGGTTAAGTAGAGTAGCCGACTTGTGCTAGACTTCGCCTCATTGTGGTGACATTTTTTTTTGAATATTATTACACTGTCTATGTAAATATGCATTTCTGTAATATAAAGGCGATTATTTATTTATTTATTTATTTATTTATTTAATCATCTCTTTCAAAAGTGTTGTAAATTATTATTTAACTAACGGGTATCCGCGACTTCGCCCGCGAATAGCGATAAGGGTGGGATATAAAGACGTATTTCAATTGCCTTATTGATCCTTTTTTTTAACACCTTGTCTAATTTTTAAAATATCCTAAAACAAGTAATAATGTTATACAAAATACAAGTGTTCAATCGTTTTCCTGAAAAACTGACTGTTTTTTAAATAAAAAATACTGTAGTAATTAAAAGGCTTTTTCACAACCCTGAAATTTCAGTTTTAAAAAGCCTTTCTTATTGCCCTTCTATACTCTAAAATCAACTTGTGTGCGAAAATTCAGCTTTTTACGTCAAGCAGTTTGAACAGGATCGTAATTCATCGGGACCTAATTTTTTAAACACCCTGTATAAATGAAAAAAAATTTGAAATGAGTAACAAAATAAAACAAAATACACTGTTCAAGCGTTTTTCCAAATAGGGTCTCGATTTTTAAATAAAAATATTGCTATATTTAAGGGCGGTTCACTCCCTTGGTATTTGATTCTTAAAAAATTCCTTCTTACCCAAGTTCTACAACCTACAATCAACCTGTTTACCAAAATTCAATTTTTTATCTCAAGCGGTTTAAACAGGCTAGTGTTTAAGGTGTCAGTGGTCAGTTAATTAAGCTTTTTATTAGTATAGATATCGCAGTTAGCCGTGACTTATCGGATATTGTTTTGTATTTTCAATTCCACATTTTAAAATTATTATTAAGTGTCCTGTTTTAGATAATACAAGTATTATTAGCTTTTTGTTAAACCGTGTAAAATATGGATTTAAATAATTTAACAAATCAATCTTTCTTTATATATTTACGGGATAATAATATTGATTTTAATAATTCTCAAAAATTATCAAATTATTTAATTGAAGCTTTTAATATAAGAAATGAATGTAGTGTTAAACAGTTAACAGTAAAGTTGCAAAAATATTGTCATTCATTATCAATCAAGTGGCAGCAGTCCAACAGAACATATAACGGATTTTTACGTAATCATCAGATGTCGTTACAAAAAACATTTACAGTTTTAAATAATGAAAAAAATAACGACGAGAAGATACCGACAATATCCTCTACTTCCCATACATTTGACTCGTTGGGTGATCGGCAAAAGAGAAGGAGAACGGGATATTTAAAACAGTATCCTCAGGAACACATTGATTTTGCTGCTAGAAAAGGACTGAAATCAACGGATGCCCGATTTGTTTATGATTTCTTGCAGATTTACCCTGAGCATGCTCTGAAAATCAGAAGAGAAAGTTATGTCAAAAGAAGAAGCTTTAAGTATTTTTATTGCAGCTGATCTATCAAAATACCAATATAACGTAATTCAAAGTCATTCAGAAAATTTTCCCAGTTATTATCAAATCCAAAAAGCGAAGTCAGATTGTTACCCTGCAAAAGACACAATTGTAATAACCGAATCGTTTGTCAAGATAAAAATGCAGTCAGTTTTAAATCAAACTACCACTAGATTAATCGAAACATTGAATAAGCCGAGTTTGCAAAATAAAATTTTTTGTTTGTTTTTTTTTTCTAAGTGGGGTTGTGATGAGGCATCTGATCAGAGACAATACAATATGACTTTGAATAATAACGAGTCTGATAATAGTGTTTTTATATGTAGTTTTGTGCCTATTAAATTATGTGCTGCAAATGACAATGACTGTGTCCTTTGGAAAACAAGGTATTGTAGACCTATCCATTTTCACTTTGCCAAAGAAGATGATATTTTGGTAAAAAAAAATTGTTGGTGAAATTCACCAAGAAATTACCGAATTGTTACCCACTACTTACAAAGACATTACAGTAAGTCATGTTTTGTCCTTTACAATGATCGATGGAAAAATTATTAATATTATTACTGATACCAAATCCTCAATGAGACGTTTTTTGTGTAATTCGTCACCAAAGGAGATGAACAATTTAGATCTCGTAACAAAAAAAAAACAATCAACAAAAATAATCTTTCTTATGGAATTTCGCAGCTGCATTTGAGGATTCGGTGTTTTGAGTGCTTGTTGCACATTGCTTACAATTTACCTTTTAAGTCTTGGTCAGCTAAAACTACTGAACACAAAATTCTGAAAAGTGAACGAAAAATTGAAATACAGAATAGTTTTAGAATTGAAACTGGTCTATTGGTCGAGGTTATTAAACAGGGAAAGGAAACCACAAATACCGGAAATACCGCCAGGAAGTTTTTCGCTAACCCAAAGCTCTCCTCAGAAATAACAGGTCTGAATGAAGAACTTATTAATAGTTTCGGCGTTATTTTAAAAACGATTGCTTGCGGCGAAAATATAAACATCGAAAAATTTAGAAGATATTGCTTAGAAGTTGCCGAACAATTCATTAACTTGTGTGGATGGTTTTACATGCCAGTATCTGTTCACAAGTTATTAATTCACGGAGCGAATATTATACATGAAGCACCATTACCTATCGGACAATTAAGTGAGGAAGCTCAAGAAGCTAATCATAAACTTATAAGATCCTACAGAGAAAACCACTCGAGAAAAATTTCACGAAAAGACAGCAACGAAGGTGTATTTAAATATCTTCTTTTAGCTTCTGATCCTTTAATTACAAATTTGCGATCTAATTTTAGCAGTAAAAAGCAAGATCTTCCAGAGGAAGTGGTAGAACTACTAGATATGACTTAACTATTTTCTTTAGAATTAAAGTTTGTTAATAAATTTGACTATAAAAATTGTTAATAAAGTGATTTTGTATTATTTTTAGATTAATATCATTCAGTCTACTGATATAGTACGGAAAAACTACTCTTGTATGTATAGTTAAGCTTTAATCATTAAGCTGAATAGTAAAATTGCATATTTTAATGACCTGCGATGAGAATATCAAATAATAATATAAAGTTAACTAAATTGTTTTAAAAAAAATTTATATCCCCCCTATTAATTACTTTTTAACAAAAACGATAAAAACTGATAAAAGCTAGAAATTTACCTCATGTGTTGCTCATGAAGATGAAACATGAATAATTTTTTATTTGTTTATTATTTTACAGTTGTTTATTCTCTTATGGGTTTTTCATTAATAATTTTTTTTTATAAAAATATAAACTAATATAAAACATTTTAAAATGTTTTCTGAAAGGATAATGTTAGTCCTAAAACCAGTTTAAAGTTTTTTATATATGCAGCTGATTACAAAATATCATATGAAAATTTAAAGTTTTCAGCATTTTCTGATCATAGTTAATAATATAATGGCCAAGGGTGAAAACAGTATTTTTGATAATAAATAATAGTACATAAATGTTATTTGTTAAATTACAAAAATTGAAAGTTTTTTAAAGAAAAAATAATTTACATGCTGAGGATGATCTTCAATAAGTCTGAAACGGTGAGTGAGTGAATAGATTCAAAACATTGCACCACAGACCCATACTATTATGTATCGTTGAACTCGTCTTAAAGCGCACTATCATAATTTGTAATAATATATAGGGTGTCCTATTTAAAATAAGAAATTTTATTTTAGCCGAAGCAAAATGCAGCACCCTGAATAAAGGAAAATATATTAA
Source organism: Kuschelorhynchus macadamiae (assembly GCA_030620095.1). Lineage (NCBI taxonomy): Eukaryota > Metazoa > Arthropoda > Insecta > Coleoptera > Curculionidae > Kuschelorhynchus > Kuschelorhynchus macadamiae. The sequence goes on from JAUTXW010001858.1 coordinate 69,400, forward strand.
ATTAAAATTTCAAAATAACCTAAGAAATATGTATATTTAATTTTTTCCTCTATATTTTATAGTTCTCTAGATAGGGGGATACGATATCTTATTTTAGACACCCTGTACATCTACAAAAAAACAATTAGAGTTTATTTAATTTCAAACTTATGGAATATTTAATAATTTTAATTAAAAAAAAGTATTGTTTTGCAAAGTATTCTTAATAATATATTATAAAAATGAAATGTCCAACTACTGACATAAACTCGATCCAGTGTGCGCCGGCCCTCTAGACTTTTGTACCCACAAAGCAAAAGTCTAGTCTCATAGGTAAAATTAGAGTCAGGAAAGTGAAGCTCGTATAGCAGCAGCACTCTTTCGAGACTCTTTATGTGAGAAGCATAATTTGGTGACCATATAACGGAGCAGTATTCTAGTATGCTGAGGACCAAGCAGTTATAAAGACAAGAAAGCTCCTTTATGTCATTAATGTGTCTGGTATTTCTCTTATTAAAACCCAATAACCTTAAAGCCCTAAGAACAATACTATCGATATGTAAGTTAAAAGATAGGTTTACATCAAAAATTACACCTAAGTCACAGTGGCGGCTCGTGGATATAAGAACGGGTGGAGCGCAGGTAGCTAGATGGACAGCGCCGCAGGCAAAAATTGCGCCGCCGGCGAAAATTTTTCGGGGTGCCACGCCCAAAAATGGCTGTTTTTTTAACTTTTTTATGATGTTAATTATCAATAGCTTTGGAGCGTTTTTTAATTCTTAGAACAAATAATATGAATTTATAAGATTTTAAATATATTTTTTTGTTCTTAAAAAACAGTTATGTACCTATATCTTAAAGTTAATTTCGATTCGATTCGATTCGATCGATGCAAAACTGCTTCCGCCTCCGATTAACCGAGCGCACTAATTTACATTAATTCTATAACAATCGAACAAGCGCCTGCAGCCTGCAGCAGCAGATTATGCCGCTCCCATCTCTATTTGGCTTACGGATATTTACCATTGCGTTGCCATAGCAACAACCCTAAACAAATCTAAGCGCGAAAGCCGGCTTGCGGGGGGAGTCTGATCAATACCTACTAAACAACGAGGCCTATGCGCTTACGCGTGACGTCATCAAATTTAGGCCTATGTTATTTCAATACCTTCATTAGAAGGTACTGGTTATTTACAGAGACATATTCAAATGAGCATTTTTTTTTTTAATTTCAGCAAATAAACATCAATGTATAGAGTTTATTTTACGAGTTTTTGAATCTGTTAAATTTACTCAGTTTCGCTATAGAATTAAACTGCCAAAGGCGACTCTTAAGCGATTACTCGTTTTTGCATGGAATGCATTTACGCCAGAACTATTATGCACAAGGCACTCCAGAACAGTGTGAAACTTGGTAAAGCCCCTACTCACTAAACCCCTCCGTGTTCTTACCCGACAACGTTTGCCCGGATCTACCGCAAAATTTCAAACATATGTCGGTCTGATTTTTTGCTTACTAATTGTCCTATTTTAGCCAATTAGTAAATTGTCAAAGCCGAGTTATTTGTCAAAATCGGGTAAGATGTCAAGGCCAGGTAAGTAGTATAGGCCTGTGGTGAGTCCATATGATCAAGAATATTTAGGTTATTATTTTATATTGTCAAAATCGGGTACGGCCTCAAGTTTAGGTAAGTAATATATGCCTGTAGCGAGTCCTTATGATCAAAAATTAACTTGCCAAAATCGGGTATGGTTTCAAGCTTGGGTAAGTGGTATATGCCTCTGCTGTGGTGAGTCTATATGATCAAGAATATAATAGGTTGTTATTCGCTAAATTCTGAAAAAGATTGTATTGACACGATTAAGATTTTTATATATTTTTTTTTATATTTGGTACAGATTTTAGTGTCAGTTTTAAGTTAGCTTTTGACAAAGACACAGTGTGTCGAAACAGCTGTCAAGCAGAAATAAATAAGTGGAAATTAATAAACTAAACGTGTTTATTTTGTATACTAGTGTATAATGAATTTCCATCAAGTAACGGCTACATCGATAAGAAATCTTTCAGAATTTAAACTGGTGCCTAATGACTGTGTTTCACACTCAGGAGGTTCGAAGAACTGATTTATATTAATGTCCCCATAATGTCTAGTTTTTAGAGATACCATAGACTGAATTCTAAGTCTTTTTTCTGATTCATATAGCTGTCGAACTGAGATATGATAATGGCCACCAGCTAATTGCCTATATTTTACAACACGCCCTTCCGATGGGCCTGTTTGAAATTTGCCAAGTAATAAATAATTCATATTAAGCTCAGTTAAACAGTATTCGGTAAATTCAAGAAGCCCTTGAACGGTATGGTTTAACGCAGTGTGGGTTTCTCGATTCAATGTATTTGTAAAATTAGTTGGACTCCAAGTATCTAGCCAATTTTGCATTTTTAGCAAAAAACAATATTTAGGATCATCATTGGGGGCTGTTAGTATGTGTTTGGTAAAAGGTTCCTGATATTTATCTAACAAATGTTTTCCCATAAGGGGAGTTTTTACGTTCATAATTTTCCACCATGTCAATATAATACTAATAAAGTCTGCGGTATCTTGTGAATGTGACAAATTTTTAACAAAACCTTTTAGAGCGTCTATAATAAAGGGATTAAAGATTTAGAAGAAATAGAGCCTTTAAACTAAATGAATGACCCTACTTCAATAGTTTGTCTTGTTCCAGTTCGTATAGGTTTTTGATCACAGAAAAGGAAGCACATTTTTTTAGTCAGGTTTTGAATTAAGCCGGTTGTTACATACATTTCAGTAAATGAACAGTGTCAAAAATGTAAAATAAGGGCCTTACTGGGTAACTGTACAAAATACTATGTACCCAATTTCTTCTAAATTTTCTATAATGGTCTTGATAAAAGTATATACTATTTCTGAATTAAGTTTAGTTACAGGAGATATATGAATAATTCTGTAAGGCTTGAGCAAGGACTAGTGATCATAAATGCTACTGCAGATGATGCTAAGGTATCTTTATTATTACTGATGTTTCTAAAGTATTGCCTGCCTTGTAATCCAAATAGGGTTCGATGTGAATTTTATCAACAAGTAATGTAACATATTTTTCTTTATCTGTTAAATATTGAAAAATGTTACGAGCATAGGTTAAAAAAAATCTTTCATCGACATGAGGATCTATTAAAAATCTATTACAAATAGATTTTACTGTGTTAGGATGAGGTAAGATAATAGGAGCACGACTTCGCAAATATTTATAGCAATGAGGGCTTATTGTAAACAAAATAGAACATAACACAATGGTGCTTGGTGAATATCGATACCTTTCTTTTGAAGTACTTAACAAAGTTAACTGTTCTGAGAGAAATTTTAGATTTTGAGAATATAGGTCACAAATTTAAAAAACATTTTTATTATGTCTTCGTCAGACTCAACTTTATCTGAATTGGGAGTTTCTGTGGGAGTTTCACTAGTACTGGGGAGTTGACTTGACGATATGGTGTAAATCACGAGTTTCATTAGGATCAGGAATGTCGCTTTTAAGATTTATGGGTATTGACAACATCATATTGTCAATTGTGTCAATTAAACTTTCTATTTCTTCCAAACTGCTAGATAAAAATGGTGATTTTAAATCTGTTATTAAAACACAAACAGATTGACCATATAAAAATGTTTCTAATTTTAAATCGCTATTTATAACAATTGCCCAAGTTATTAGGAGACCAGGAGTATATTCAAGTTTGAATAAAGTTATTTTAGCTGTATCCTTTACAGAAAACCACCCTTTCCTTAAATTAAATTTTGAAATACTTTTAAAAACTCTTCAAAACTTTGAAAACATGTAGCCTCTCTATGTAAATTAAATGCTTCTTTACTTTGCTCTATGGCTTGCAAAAGACGTAGTTCATCAAGATTCTTATTTCCTTTATCTTTACTTTTGCGGTCAATAACGTTTTTTGTCAAATAATTGGGGCAATTTGGGAAAACCGTTGGTACAACAGAATTTTTTTTTAATCGGGGTTTTTTTAAATGTACTGAAATAATTTTACCTGTCCTCGGATCCTGTTCTGAAATATCCCAAATTATACTACCTTTAGAAAAATGTAGCTCACACGCTTTAGTGTTTTTATTGGGCACTAAATCATCCCGCGGAATTGCTCGTAGCCATTTTTTTACAAATCACTGTCTTTCTGGAAACTAAACACGTGAACTTTTGGTCCGGTTTTGTAATTACCCCGGCAGTTAGGCAACACTTAAATGGTATTTTTACGTGAATTTAAACGTACAAAAACTAATAAATATAATTAAATTTTCACCAAAAATGGAGACAAAAGTATTCTATTTACTCTAATTCACGAACAACGACATCATGTTTCACACTGTTTTGTTTTCGGTTAGCAAGTGCCGGTTGTCGGCCAGTACGTCTAATGACCCTTATCACAATACGACATAAGCAAAACTGCATTGGTCTATGCTTTAATGCATTTCTTACAGGAGGCGACTGTCGGCCTAGATGTGGTGACGTTAGGCCTATTTTAATATCGGCTGGTAGGCCTTGTTGTTTAGTAGGTATTGGTCTGAAACGGAATTTGTTATTGCTGCTCAACGGGTCGCTCTTATAAAAAGGTGTTTAGCATGCTATGTTTTTAAGTCATTGTTATTTTTGAGTATATAACGCACTAGTTTTGATAGAAATTAATGGTACACTTAAGTAAATAATGAGAATTTATATAAAACATACTGCATTTTAAAAATAAAAATATAGAATGCATAATATTTTAAAAATATTTTTATTTTTAAGTACATTGATTGGAAAATGTAGGTGAAGCGGTGCAGGAGAGTCGCCACTGCTAGATCATTAAATGAATTTACTCTATTGATATCTACATTATTGACAATATAAGATGACATTATTGGGTTAACACACTTATAGAAGCTAATAACCTTACATTTGGAAATATTAATTTTTAGTTAATTTAAATTACACCAATCTATAAAATTATTTAAATCCATTTGTAAACCATTGAAATCAGGACTGACGATATTATAAAATTTGAGGTCGTCCGCATACAAGAGACAGAGGGATGTTTGAAAATAGCACAAGTCCGATATGGCATCCTTGAGGGACGTACTAGTTATTCATATACTATATTACTATATACTATACTAGTTCTCAGTTTTCTAAAAAATTACGGGTAGCGCCATTTTTTCTGAATAATAGGTAGGAGTGCTCTTATATATTAAAAAGAGGATAAATGTAAAAAAAATTGAATCCGACTCGGAGATGAGTCAAAATACAAGAGTTTTAACCACATTACTTCATTACGTTCTGGACGCCCGTTACGCTAACCAAGTTAGCATCGTCAGCAGATGATATAAACTAAAGTAACTTATCCTAACCGAGACTCTTTATAGATAAATGTGGTCACACTTGGTTGCACTCGACTGCACCGTTGTCAAGTAAACAATAGAGGGGACCATAGGGAATAGGCCCTCTGTCTTTATTTAGTGCTTTCTTACCACATTTAACTATTTCTATACTCTCACAGGCATCCAATAATCTATTATTATATACATTTTTAATCAACTTAAGATTATTAATTCCTATTTGGTGATTGTTTTCCAAAGCATGTTCGGCAACGCTTGACTTTTCTGTTCTTCCGTATCTTAAATGTGCCATGTGTTCTTTAAAACGAATGTTTATGGAGCGTTTAGTTTGCCCAACATATTTTAGATCGCAGTCATTACAGCTAATTTCATAGATGCCACTCCTCTCCTTCAAGTCGACTTTATCTTTAGGGTTTCCAAGGAGATTTTTCAAACTGTTCTCAGTTTTGTAGGCTACTCTAAAACCTACGTTTTTAAATACTTTTTCTAGACCTCTCGTATATCTGAGATCATATGGGATTACTATGAACTTATTGGGAGCCTCAGGTGTTTGAAGAGTAGTGGTATCTTTTAACATTTTCTTATGCTTATGTCTATTTACTAATTTATGTACAAATCATTATATCCATTGCTTTTTAGCTGTATTTTTAATCCGATTCATTTCATTGTTAAAACGTTCTTTACTTAATGGAATATTTATTAACTTGTGAGTTAAGAAATGAAATGCTGCCATTTTATGTTGACGGCAATGAAATGAGTCGGATGTTATATACCTATCAGTATTAGTAAATTTCCTATAAATTTCAAATTGTAATTGCCCATTGTTCTCCTTTTCGTACGTAAAATTAATGGAAGGATATTTATTGTTTAATGTTTCTAAGAAAGTGTCCAAATTTTCTGTTTTAGTATCAAAAATAGCAAATATATCGTCTACGTATAGATACCACACCCTTGGGAAATACTTGAGTTCTTTTTTGAATAGGGTTTCTAATCTACCCATAAACACATTTGCAAGGAACGGAGATAAGCAATTGCCCATCGCATCGGGGATGAGATTTGTTTAAAAATGGCTGACACTAGACTAATCCCTATCCAAAAATTCAGGTCGGAAAATATAGAAGAACTATATGTTAGTTGTGTTAGATTTTATGTTGTTAATAAAAACATTATATATCAAACACTTTTTTAATACGTCTGATAAGAACGTCATTTGTCCAATAGTTTTGTTTTATATATTTCAAAGTCAAAGTGAAAGTAAGCTTTATTGTTTAAAGAAAAAAATCTTGTTAACAAAGCTGTAAAAAAATGTGTAAAATTTAGCCTAATTATACCTATAAAATATAAATAAATAATATAAAAAATATATACATGCACATATACATATATATACAATATATACATATATATATATATATATATATATATATATATATATATATATATACATATACATACATATATATATATATATATATATATATATATATATATATATATATATATATATATATATATATATATATATATATATATATACACACATGCGCATGCATACACATATAAACACGCATGCATCACCTTTATTGTATTGGAGATTTTAATGTAAATTTACTTAACATTAATCATAGTGAAGTAAATAATACTTATAATATATTCGAAGCTTTGGGACTAACTCAGATGATAAACGAACCCACACGTATCACTTCTTCTAGTGCAACTTTAATTGATTCGGCTTTAACCACAGACGTAGAAACTATTGTCCCCGCAGGAACCAAAAACAGCGAGGGGGTAAGTGACCATGAATTAATTTATATAACAACAAATTTTAACTTAACTGCTAAATCACCCCTTTTTAAAACAATTAGAGATTTTAAAAATATTAACCTGATTTAGTTTAATAGTGATCTTCGTGCTATTCCCTGAAACAATATCTATGATCTCAATAATGTAGACGAAAAGGTATCTTTTATTAGTGAAAATATAAACACACTTCTTAATTTACATGTTCCTTTAAAAAAAATCCATATCACAGACACCTCTAGAGCTATGATAAAAGATAGAGACAAAATATTAGCCAAATATAAAAAATCTAAAGATATTAACGATTGGAATGTATACAAACAAATGCGTAATGCAGTGACACTTGCAATTCGCAGGGATGATATGTGGTGTTCTGTAAAACTGCTTAATATAAATAATAAACAAAAAAACACGAGTTTGCCAAACGAACTTAATGACGTAGAAAAAATTAATCAATATTTTAATGAATGTATTAATAAAACCACACCCGCCAATGAATTAATTTTATTCTATTGTAATAACAGAAAAAATCGAGTGTTACCAAAGTTTAATTTTTCACAGGTTTCCCAAATCGAAATTCTTAAAATAATAACCAATATTAAAGCAAAAGCTACAGGGTTTGACGAAACTAACATCTTAACTATAAATTTGTGCCTTCCTTACATAACACACATTATACATTTTTGTTTGAAGAACTCCGTATTTCCCGCCGAATGGCAAAAAGCTCGTGTTATGCTAATACCAAAAGTTTCGACTCCTACAAATTTTAACAACTTACGTCCTATAAGTAGTCTTCCTTCGTTCTCAAAAATCTTAGAAAAAGCAATGGAAATTCAACTTCAATATCATGTAAAATCTTAGTCAGCTCTCCCAATAACGTAGTCCGGATTCAGAACTGGGCATAGCTTTGTCAGCGATCACAGATGATATCATTTCTGCTACTGATAAAAATAACCTTACACTATTGATAATGTTAGACTGCAGCAAAGCTTTCGATACTTTAAATCATAAGGTTCTGTTGTCTATTTTAAGCTTTTATGATGTAGGAGAAGACGCATGCGCTCTTATCTCAAACTTTCTTGAAAACAGGTCCCAAACAGTTTACTATGATGGTATATTTTCTAGTTTTCTTAGTATTACATCGGGTGTCCCTCAAGGATCCATTTTGTGACCACTGCTCTTTTCCATATTCACCTCAAATTTTCCTAGTGTATTCATGTCGCGTCAACAACATTATTATGCCGATGACACACAAATATACCTTTCGTTTTCTCCCTCCGAGAGCTTACAAGCAGTTTCCGCTATAAACTTTGATCTACATAATCTGTGGGAATTTTCTAATAGGCACTGCTTACAGCTTAACTCTGCAAAATCGGCTATTATGGTGTTTGGGAGAAAAGGCGATAGCGAGACATTTTTAAACATTTATAAAGATAGTATTTTTATAAATAACGAACAACTAAAATTTCATCAACAGTATAAAGATTTAGGAATGATCTTGGATTAGGACTTAAGATTTTCGCAGCACGTAACCAAAAGCATACAAAAAGCCTTTCGAAACTTCGATTTTTCAACAAAGGCATGTGCTTACGAAGAAAACATAAATTTTGTTGTGTGAATCGCTGGTGTTATCCCAGATGAACTACTGTGATGTGGTTTATGGTCCGTGTCTAAGAAAATACGATTGCTTGCGAATTCAAAAGATACAAAATGCATGTTTAAGATTGATTCATAATAACTAAATGGTTAAATATGCATAACACTACATGCTTCTATTTTATTTTTTCCAATAATTAAGTCTAAAACTCTTTACAATATTAATACTCGCTTTAAAGGTACTCTAACTCGCCCCCCCTTCACTCTACAGAATTTTTCAAAAGATCATTTTCTTACCAGATTGTAAATATAATGAATCAACTGTACGATCAGATAATTACCAGTAGTTCCAAAATAACACTTAGAAATAAGGTGCATACCAAATTATATCTCGCACAGTAAATACTTGCTTTTTATCTAACCTTTGGCGTCATGTAATGAGATTTGTAAATAGTACAGTTAGATCTTATTAATATTACTAAGTGTGTTTGTATGTAGTATTTTAGAATAATAATTTCTTTCTTAACTTTAGCGTTATCTACTGGACTTTTTAGGGTTAGGTGGAAGAACAGACCTTCAGTGTCTAGTTTTTCTAGGCTTGAAGGAACTGAATCTCGCCCTTTTCATTTTTTTATTGTGATTGTTGTCAAGTGTGAAAATTATTTACTAATAAAGACCTTTATTATTATTATTATTATTATTATTATACATACATACACACATACATAGATACAGATAAATATACTACTATTACATTTTATTTAACTACTAAATTAATTCCTTAAAATAAAAATCAAAGGTATAAAAACAAATGTCATATTAACAGTTTAGTTGACTGACATAACATAGAAATATAAATGTAAAAGGCGCTAGTTAAGCCTGTCTCGAAAGAAATCGTCAAAGTCATAAAATGGCCGCCTAATAAGAAGCGACTTTAATTTGTTTCTAAACACCCTCAGACTTTGTTCTTGTCTTAAATCTAGAGGCAGATGATTAAAAATTCTCTTACTATTATAGATAATTGAATTTAGGGCTTCAGCAGACGAAGGAATGGGAAGAGAAATAATATGTGAAGAACGCGTATTGTGTATAGAGTTACCGTTAATTATATTTTTAAATTTCTTGTACATCACACAAGTAGATTCCAAAATAAAAAGGCAAGGCAACGTAAGAATTCTCTCAGAAATAAATAGTGGGTGACAAGAGTCTCTTACTCTAGCCTTACGCATGTATCGAACAGCTCTTTTCTGAAGGATAAAAATTGTGTTGAAGAGTTGCCTTGAACAGGTTCCCTAAAAACAAATTCCGTCCTAAGGTAAGAGTCGATTAAAGCAAAGTATGTGTTTCTAGATATGGCATAATCTAGCTCGTTACTAATCACTCTCAATGCATAGGAATTGGAAGACAATTTTTTTCTTAACTTTTTAATGTTTTAACGGAGAGATACTTCATTAAAGTCACATTTAAACGACATTACACAAGTTTTGTTTGTATTTAATGTAAGATTATTCGCGTCACACCACCTCTTTATTGTAAGTAACTTTCTATTTACCAAAGCATTCAAAACAGTCACATTACTACTATACCAGAGGACAGTGGCATCATCACCAAACAGAGTAAACGTACTCGATATTTTTAACGATGACAAGTCACTGATATATAATAGAAAGAGTATGGGACCCAAAACCGAGCCCTGAGGTACCCCATACTCAACTCTAAGACCATCCGATGTTTGGCCATTGAAACAAACACTTGGTTGTTTCCCAGTTAGATATGATCTAAACCAGTCCAACGTCACTCCTCTAAAACCATACATCTCTAGTTTTTCACAACAAAATATAGTGATTAACGCAATCGAACACCTTAGAAAGATCACAAAAAACCTCCGCAGCTGATTCTTTGTCGCTCAGTTTCATATAAAGCCTATCTAAAAAAGACAATGTAGCATCGTTAGTGCTTTGTTTGCTTTGAAATCCAAACTGTGCATGATTTAAAATTTGTTGTGATTCCAGAAAAGTTAATATACGTTTTTTGATAATCTTTTCTATAATTTTTGCGAGTGTTGGTAGTAAGGCAATCGGTCGAAAATTTAAAGGTCTTTCGTGATCACGGCCCTTGTAAAGAAGAATCACAATTGCTATTTTCAGACAAGGAAAATCGCCGTTAGCAAATGAAGTATTTATGGCTTTAGAAAGAACAGACAAAACATTGTCCGGGAGATCCTAAAATATGTCGATTGAAACACCATCCCACCCAGAGGCGCGAGAATTTTTTATGTCTAAAAATATTGACTTGAGTTCAGATGCATCGGTAGGTGTCAAAAAAAAAATGATTCACGTATGCTAAGATTTGTCATAAAGTCGCGAAAATTACCAATACTCACAATTGTGTTTGACATATTGGCTGCTATTGTACAATAAAATCTATTAAGGTCATTAGGGATTAAGTTTGATTCAGCAGTGTTGTAGCTATTTTTGCATCGGATATCATTAACAATACGCTTATGACTCTTTTTGTTTATTGTTGCTGTTCATAATTCTACATCTATAATATGACTGTTTCGCCGCCCTAATGGTACGCCTACAAATGTCGAAGATCTGCAAAAAATAGGGATTTTTTCCGAATACAAAAGTTACGAGGGAAATATAAAGTGACATTAATTTGATACAAATGTGTCCAAAATAGAGTTTCAAATATTTAGGTTGGTATTGAATTAAAAACTTGTTATTAGGAAGAAAACATCGTTATTCCTTTTATGAAACGCATTTGACATTCATACTGATTTTATTAGAAGCTATTTATAGATAAAATAATATTAACAAATGAATATTAAAATAAAAGATCACTCTTATCGTATTGTTCCTGAGGTCATATTAATGCGGGTGTTGGAAATTAAAATGAGCATTAGTATGTGAAACTGGTTTTTCTATGTGTCATATTTTGATATATTATGACTATACAGATGCACCTACCTGAAAATTTTCCTTTAAGTATGGTTTTTCAACCACTTGCTTTCTTGTAGTTAACGAATATGCTTATTTTATAATAATAATTAGGCTTAGGATAATTATGCACTTCAAAATCTAAAAATATGCATGCAAATATGCTCCGAAACAAGGAAAAATATGCACTTAAAAATGCATTTATTATCTGATCAAAAAAAAAACAGAAATAAAGCAAAAGTATTATATTATTTACACTTCAAGCAATCAGCAATAACGCAATCCCAATTGTTAGCCAAGCTAAAAATCTAGGCGTAACTTTCGAAGAGGCTTTAACCTTCGAATCTCACGTAAAAAATAAATCAAAAGCAGCATACTTACGTCTCAAAAATCTTTATAAACTAAAACAGTTACTAACATGTAAACAAAAATACCTCTTGTGTGAGAGCTTAATTATTTCACTCTTTGACTACGGTGATGTTGTATATGGCGATTCTTTAACAGTACGTAAGAAAAAAATAATTAAAAAAATACAAAATTCTTGCGTGAGGTTTTCATATGATGTTCCTTATAAAAACCTATCTAAATCAAGCTGCTATACTTAACATGGAAACACGTAGGAAACACCAATGTACAAATTTATATACAGAGTGATAAAAAAAAATCAACCAGAATATTTAAGCAAAAATTTTTCCAACTTTTCTCACACCCATGGAACTAGAAATATTCAAAACTTTGCGATCCCTTTACATAGAACAATGGTCTTTCAAAAATCTTTTACATTCGTTACTATCAAAATATGGAATGACCTACCTACTAGTATAAAGAATCTTCTCTAAAAAAGACAAAAAATAAATTACTTTTAGAACAAGGAACATTAACCCTTTAGATCAATATAATTGTGTGTATAGATTGCTAATTTAAAAAATATGTAAAAATTAAATAAAAATGGAAACACACTGATATGAGATCCTCCCTTTTCCCTGCCCCCTTCGTCGGTTTTCTTTGCGCCTTCCTATACCCCCCGCTGCTTTACCTAATTATTGTATACTTTTTAAGTCTCTTACCTACCTCACTTCTTACTTAGAATATTTGAGATAAGAAAAGTTTTTGAAAATTTGTACTATTAGGATTCAAAATATTGAAATACCAAATTTAATGTTATTAAATTCACTTGGGCCGCCTCACAATTGCGCTTAGACTACTGGGTGTAATTGCTAACGGTTCTTTATAATCGAGAGGCTGACCCTTTTTGTCATGTAGGTTTACTTTAATTAAAAAATAATTATATCGAACATTGTAAATATTGTGACAAATAAACTATTTTTGAATTTTGAATTTTTTGAATTTGAAAATGGCGCCCAATAAAATGGTTGGAAAAGACTACTATACTGTGACTATGTACTGAACTAAATTGGGTCACACTTCATTATTCCTAACAAATGGAAAAAAATCATAACGAGGGAAGTTCTGAGTAAAGAAAATTTACCGATTTTTGTATCATACTTAAGGTCGTCAATGGGCCAGTAATATAGTAATGGTAAGGGTTTAGTTAAAAGTTACTGGCCCACCTGACAATGTTTGCTGGGAATATTTGCAAGATTTTGTAACAGAATAGACTATAACAACGGTATAGTGTATATATTTTTATATATTCTAAACATAATTCAAACAATATTTTACTGAAACTGTTGGTTCTCACGTTAACGCTTAAACCGGCTTAATTATTTCAAAGGAATTATAAGAGGATTTGTCTAATATTAGTTTCGAGAATTTTAAACCCTAAATAAAGTATCATATACCCCAAACGCTATATTTTAGACTATAGACAGATTTATGTATAAACTTTCTTAAGAGGTTCCAATGTATGCCTTCCTTTACGAGGGTTTATGATCTCATATGACCTCTGTCTCATGGGAATTTTTCTTTGGCACGTTTAATTTAACTTGACGCAAATATTAATTGAAACATTTTATTTGGTTCGATGTAATGATAATAAATAGTCAATTTACTATGTTAAAAATACAATAGAGTACTTTGTAATAGAAACATTACCGAAGAGCCATGTTTTTGGGGCATAATTTTCCCTGCAGAAAAGATAAACTGAAAGGGTTTTTCGTGCCTTTTTTTTCGCCATGACTTCTCGGACCCATAATGTGGATAAGTTAGTATAGGCATATATATTAAATTATATATATAATCTTAGGACTAAGAATTGAAGGGAATATTATTTTAATCGATTTATTCATTTTTTATTATCATGGGTGACACCTCGTGTCTCTAAGACGAAGTTCCGATTTTAAAGTACAGAGTAGACACATAAGCTTCACCATTCACAGATTTATTGGTTTCGTCCTGACTAATAACATCAAAGAGGGGATTGGTCTAAGGGGTGGATCTAGTAATAGCTGAAAGTCAGTCTGTGTCAGAGTTTTGTTGCTTATAGTTGATCTTAAATTCTTCTTTTGTGGTGGTTTAAGGGGCTTTACGTATACAGTGACAGATATTAATCTGGGGAGTAACTGGTTTTCAAGAGTTAAATTTACGTTTTATTTAAAGATTTTGGATTTCTTTTCTTTTGTAAGGTTGGGGATTTTAAGATAATTCCCTTATTTTCTAGATTTAAATACTTTTAGGTTTAAGTATTATTTTTTTGTACAGTATTTCATTTCCTTTACTTTTGTTAATAGATATTTAAGTTGTTTTTAAAAACCAAATCTTTTATTTAAATAAACCACCTGCTAGTTAAAATAAATATATATTCAAGAAGATGATACCATCGGTGTTGTTGTTCGAGTTTATATGGCCGCAGAATTGGTGAGATAAGATGTTTAATTCAATTTGTACTAACTGTTTGGTCTCAAATTAACTTGTATTTAAAAAACGCGACATAACCATAGCAACTACGTTATTTTCTTTAAGTCGGCAACGCCGCAACAAGTTGTTCCATCTTCTTAATCAGACCGCCGTGCCGAGCAGATCGTTGTTTACAAAATTTAGTAATACAGTCCAGGTTTCAAGTTGAAAATAGCCTTTTTGTTCATAGTCAGTAAGAGAAATCGCCGAATGATTGTGATCATTCAACATATGGTCCTTCGAGCCGGATAACGTGTGAAAATTTGTGATAATCCAACAGGGTGTGTTAGGTGATCCTGAGGGATTACTGCTAGTCTTGCGGGAAAGATTTAGTAGATTTAAACGTTTAGGTCGAATTTAAACATTTTGATGGAATTTAAATACGACTAAAATGTCTTTTCGACATCTGTAGTTAGGCAACTGAACATACACGTACGCGGAGACAACCTTCGTCCATAGACGTAGAATAGATAGTAAAACGATTTTCGGTATTTTATTTAGTAACAGGATAGTAATTTAGATTAGAAGCCAAATTTTATATTAGTATTTGAAGTGAAATTTCCAGTTTGTACCCAAAATGGGTAGGCATAGTAAAAATCAGTCAGCTAACGAAAATTGTGATCCTCATGTTGAACTAACAAAATTAGTTACCAAACGTGATTGTATGAAAGACCAATTAAATAGATTTTCTATGTTTTTAAATACGGTAAATGTTAACAATTTTAGTGAACTCCAACTACGTATTCGAACCATTGAATCGCTGTTTGAACAATTCAGAGAAGTCCAGTTGGAAATACACCTTTTAAACCCAAATGAAGACGGGTGTAAAGAACGTGAGAATTTTGAATCGCACTTTTACCCATTGTTAGCTAGGGCTGGAGTTTATGACTCTGATTTTCAGCTCGCGGCCAGTGGAAATAACAGTCTAAATCAGAGTGTAGGTTATATGGCAAATCCAATAATTGGAAGTGGCGCAAGGTTGCCAAATTTAGGTCTTCCTAAATTTAAGGGAGAATTTGATAAATGGACGCAGTTTATTGAAACTTTTCAAACTCTTGCACACAATAATCCATGTATAGATGAGATTCAAAAATTTTACTATTTATTAGATTGTCTAGAAGTTGATGCCAGGAGAATTTTAGATTGTTTAGAAATAAGTAGAACTAATTACCCTGTTGCATTAGACTTATTAGAGAAAAGATTTCAAAATAAACCAGTTATTATTCAAAAACATTTAAAAGCGCTTGTTGACATGCCTCCAATTACCAAAGAAAGTTGTCATTTATTAAGGAATCTAAACGATTCTTTAGAAAAACACGTAAGAGCTTTGAAAGCATTAGGTGAGCCTGTAGACAAATGGGATAGAATTCTGATATTTTTAATGAGTAGGAAATTGGATATTGACACAAAAAATGAGTGGGAACAAAAAACCATATCTCATTTTATGGGTTCACCAAAGTATTCGGATTTTACAGATTTTTTGACGAACAAATGTCGCATTTTAGAAACAGTTGAGAATAACATTCGAGTACCGAAAATAAACAGACATGAAAATAGTAGTTCACGGGGAGTGTTCTCGGCAATTGAGGGTAGTAAGATAAAATGCGAAATGTTTAAGGGTTCTTTCAATTCAGGAACGGGCGGCGGAGGTTAAAAAACTTAATCTTTGTTTTAATTGCCTACGTTCTAGCCATCATGCGTCTGTTTCTAGATCTGATGGGTGTAGGAAATGTCGTGGTAGGCATAACAGGTTATTGCATGGGTTTAGACAAGTAGATAGCAGGTCGACAGATAACAGCAGTAAGAACTAGAAAATACAAGATGCTACAGCACAACAGACAGGAGCTCATACAGTTGTAGTTAATAACCTACCTTCTGATGTTGAAACTGTTAGCGCAATTTCCTGCAGTAGTCCACCTATATCCAGGCAGGTGATTTTGTCGACAGCAGTAATTTGTATAATGGATAGCAGTGGTAAATTTGTCAAATGTAGAGCACTTTTAGATAGTGGTTCTCAAATGAACTTCATATCTCATGATTTAAGTAAAAAATTAAATTTAGACATTAGTAAAATAAACATACCGGTTTCTGGCGTAAATCAAATGTCAATGAATATTAAGTATAGGTCTCAGGCGGTTATCAAATCGTGTTACAACAACTTTAACGCTAGTGTTTCATTTTTGATTATAGAAAAGGTCACATCCGATTTACCGGATAAATCGCTTAATATCTCCCACTTAGATATACCATCGAATTTAAAACGGATCCGGAATTTCACGTATCATCAAGGGTTGACATACTGTTGGGTGCTGAGTTATTTTTTAATTTGCTTTGTGTTGGCCAAATAAGTTTAGGTAAGGATCAGCCTGTACTGCAAAAGACCGTTTTTGGATGAATCATTTCAGGGTGTATTTTAAACGGCAAGCATGATTTCCATTCAGAATATAACGTTTCATGTCATGCAGTTGTTCAGGAAGATATTCGAGATCAGTTAGAAAAGTTCTGGGTCGTTGAGGAAATTAGTGACAAAAAACATTTTATAGATACAGTAACTAGGGATGCTTCTAAAAGGTTTTGTGTAACACTACCGGTTAGGGATAATGTAAATAGTTTAGGTGATTCATTAGAAATTGCAACGAAACGATTTTTAGCTTTAGAAAAGAAATTAGTTAGAAATAATATTCTTAGAGAAAAATATACATCTTTTATGCAAGAGTACATAAATTTAGGCCATATGGAGAAAATTAGTTCTGAAGATATAGATATGTACAAATAGCATTTGTTACCTGCCACACCACGGCGTAATTAACGAAGGAAGTTTGACAACAAAATTACGTGTGGTATTCGACGCTAGCGCCAAAACTTCAACTAATATTTTATTGAATGATGTGTTAAAGGTAGGCCCTTGTATACAAGATGATCTATTTGATATTCTCTTTAGATTTAGGCAAAAAAGCATAGTACTTACCGCGGATATCGCTAAGATGTATCGCCAGGTGAACGTAGTACCAGATCAGTGTGACTTGCAAAGAATTCTTTGGCGAGCAGAACCGGATTCAGAATTAGACCATTACCGATTGAAAACAGTAACCTACGGTACGTCTCCTGCATCATTTTTGGCTATTAGGTGTCTTCAACAAATAGCGTTCGACATTAAAGATAGGTTGCCTGATGTAAGTGAAATAATTTTGAAACATTTTTATGTTGACGACCTTATTCTCAGCGTAGACTCAATAGAAGAAGCAGTAAGAATTGGAAGGTGTCTCGTAGATGAGCTGAATCAATATGGGTTTCCGCTGCGAAAGTGGTCTTCAAATCGTCATGAGGTGCTTGATAATCTTTTGGTTGATAGGAGTGAAAGCAGTGAGCATTTAATTACAGATAGCGACTGTAAGAAAACCTTGGGTGTGTTTTGGAGGTCTACCACAGATAATTTGGAATATTGTGTGGAGGCCAAAGAATTCATAAACAATAAGGTAACTAAAAGGTTAATCTTGTCAATCACATCGCAGATATTTGATCCTTTGGGACTGGTAGGTCCGGTTACTACAAGGGCAAAGGTTTTATTACAGAAACTCTGGCAACTAAAGCTAGAATGGGACGAAACTATTCCACTGGAACTGCTTTCAGTTTGGAATGAGTTTTATAGTCAGCTAAAGGCTTTGAATGAGATTAGAATCCCTAGGCAATGTGCTATTGTAGGTGCTGTAAGATTTTGAAGTCCATGGGTTTAGTGATGCTAGTGAAACCTCGTATGGAGCTTGCTTATATCTGCGAACGACGAATAGATCTGGCGAATTTCTAGTGCCACTCAATTGTGCCAAGTCTTGAGTAGCTCCCATCAAAAGGATTAGTCTTCCAAGGTTAAAATTATGTGGGGCTGTTTTGCTTTCGAAGTTAACTAAAAAGGTATTAACAGCTTTAGACGTACGTGTTGATCAAGTATTTTTATGGACAGATTCAACTATCGTTCTGTCATGGATTAGGGAAGAAGCCAGTAGCTGAAAGGTTTTCGTGGCGAACAGGGTTGCAGAAATCCAAGATCTTACAGTTGACTGTCAGTGGAATCACGTGATATCAAGCGAAAACCCTGTTGATATTATCTTAAGGGGTGTGCAACCCAAATTGCTTAGAGATTTAAAACTTTGGTGGGTAGGGCCTAAGTGGCTATGTGAACCTCAAGAAAAATGGCTTAGTAGAGTCGTTAATTTAAATGCTGGTCATGTACCTGAAAGACGAGAATTACAGTTGACCTTTAATGTAGTCCAAGATTATACAATATTTGAATTGTATGCATCTCTTTTTAAATTAGTTCGAATGGTGTCATTGTGCTTTAGATTTTACAAAAATTTAAAATCAAAAACTAGTGAAAGAAAGCTAGGTAATATTTCCATTGAAGAATTCCATTTTCCACCTTTTCTTATTTCAGGAGTAGATTTCGCAGGTCCATTTAACCTTAAAGACGGAAGGTTGCGCAATCGACCGATAGTCAAAGGTTATCTGTGCCTGTTCGTGTGTTTTTCAACTAAAGCTGTTCATGTTGAATTAGTTGGAGATCTAACTACTCATTCATTTCTTAATTGCTTGAAAAGATTTGTATCCCGTCGAGGTTTATGCGCACGCATTTTTTCAGATAATGCAACTAATTTTGTTGGAGCCAACAATGAGCTTCTAAACATCGGCAATTTCCTAAAAAATTTAAATAAGGGCAAAAATTTTAGTAACTTTTGTTTAGAATCGCAAATAGACTGGCAGTATATCCCTCCTCGATCTCAACATCATGGTGAACTTTGGGAGTCAGCGATTAAATCTGCGAAACACCTTTTAACTCGAACTATAGGAAATACGGTCCTAACCTTTGAGGACATGTGCACATTGCTGATTCAGGTGGAAGCGGTGTTAAATTCTCGCCCTCTTACACCCATTTCCTGTGACCCGAAAGACTTATCCGTTCTTACCCCCAGTCACTTCCTTATTGGAGACGTTTTGACAGCACTCCCTCAAAAAAATGTTCTTGAGATACCATCTAACCGATTAAGCCAGTTCCATGCTATTCAGAAGGTCTATCAGGAGTTTTGGACACGATGGTCAGCCGAGTACCTGTCCCTCTTGCAACAACGGACAAAGTGGCATGATCCTGTAGACAGCATCAAAATAGCCAGCATGGTTATCTTGAAAGAAGATAACGTTGCGCCCTTACAGTGGAAGCACCCGTATCGTCAGCGTGCGAACAAGCAGTAATATATTCAAACGAGCAGTACAAAAATTGTGTTTGTTACCATAGAGACTTCTACCCAATTGGACAGAACTGATTAATTTGTAATAATGAGTGTTCCATTGAATCTTGTTTAACTAACTGTTTATATATTATGTTTTGAATATTATGTATTCATGGAATTTGATGTATGTAAAAAATGTTGAAAGTTAATACTTTCAAGGTCGGCGGCTATGTTTGGTCTCAAATTAACTTGTATTTAAAAAACGCGCCATAACCATGGCAACTATGTTATTTTCTTTAAGTCGGCAACGCCGCAACAAGTTGTTCCATCTTCTTAATCAGACCGCCGTGCCGAGCAGATCGTTGTTTACAAAATTTAGTAATACAGTCCAGGTTTCAAGTTGAAAATAGTCTTTTTGTTCATAGTCAGTAAGAGAAAACACTAACAATTATATTTCGTTACATTGTAAATTATAATTTACGAAAAAGCCTAGAGAGTACCTTGGATTTTACTTATTATACATCAGCTAATTTCAGTATCGTAACAGGGTTGCGCGCTACGTCTGAAATAAATAAATACATGCATAAATGCTACAATTTTACCGATCTTGTACGTGATCCTATTGCATTAATGACCGGTCAAAGTGAGTTTTCGTGGCTCGTGGCCTAATTAGCAACTATAAAAAAAATCGTCTTTGCAGTTAGTTACTCAGAAAAGAAGTATCAACTTCGATTCAAACATTTAATAAAACCTCTTTTCATTCGTCTGAATGAAACTAGTCATGTATCTTTCAACACAACCACAATAAGAAGATTGTATTGCATAACCTTCATTATATGCGTTAGATAGGTATCGTTATGTTTATCTGTAGGGTAAAACCCAATGTTAAGATAATTATTTACTCGGCCCGCATACATAGAACCTCATTAGCATTTATTAAATAAATAAATACAATTATCCCTGCTTTTTATATGATACAATAACACCGGCTCACGAGATCAACAAAACCCCGCCGTGACTGTAAAGCAACAGAACAATTTTATTACAATTAATGTGCATCGGTAAAGTACCAGTAGTTTTAAAATATTTATTGATAGGCTTCAAACTTGTATGAAACATGGCATTACCGAATAATATGCTGTTCGTGTTAGTGCTACTGATCGGTTTAAAAGAATCAATTGGAAGTGAAAGTTGTGACAAATACGGTGTCTTGCTGTACGAAGACATCGCTTGTGAACCGGTGAAAATCGAAGGTCAGGGTTGCCCAAAAAAGTACAATTGCAATTTTGCCAGGCCAAAGAATGGATGCTTATTCAAGGGTATAAATTTCAGCCCCGGTGAAGACATCGAATCAAATTTAACTTACTCCGGATGCAGCATTGGATGCAAATGCGAAGATTTCGATTTCATTAGATGTGCCGAATTGGACTGTCCAGAAAATCTAGGTGCCTTCAGGGATCAGGGATGCTATCTCGAGTATGAATTAGGAAAGTGCTGCGCGACGGGACAAATTTGCAACTCAACCGTTGACGAAAAGAAGTGCGAGGTAGACGGAGAAACTTATCAGATCGGTCAGAAATTCTACCCTAAAAACACCTGCTTTGAGTGTATCTGTCACGAAAATTTCACTGGCGAGTACGATGAGGAGACTTGTATGAGGGAGAATTGTGTCTCTCAGATCCGTTATACGGAAGAAATAAATAAAAAATGCGCCCCAGCTTACTTCAACTACCATTCCGAAGAAGTGCTTTGCTGTCCGTCTGATTTTATTTGTCCAGAAGATTCCGATAGCATTCGAAGTGTCAACCGGGACGCGAAACAGGATTCAGATATGGAATGTGATTACGGAGATCAAAAGCTTAAACTTGGCGAGGGTTTTGATAGAAAAATTAACAAATATGGGAAGGACAGGAACCTGCAATGCGAATGCATCATGCCGCCCCTTGTGACATGCAAAGAAATCTAAGATTGCCGCTTGAACTACTTCTTTAACTGCATACTTGTAATACTTATTTATAACCGAATTATCTTAATAAAATAATACCACACATGTGTACGTTTCATATGTTTTTTTATGGTTCGTTGTTATAATTATTTACCAGAGATTTGCTGTCCCACAATTGAAGAGTACGAAATTAAAAAGGTGTCAGTGCTGAAAATTATAATGCAACTGAAATAATGTACACTCTGTCCCAGATTGCTTGTAATCACAGGGTTTCTCGGTAACCAGCAGAGATAGAACTTTGCGGTTTTCGCGACTCTATGTCAATTTTTCAAGAAACTTTGAATGCCGCAAACAGAATTGTGCCAGATTGTTTCGTTCCCGAGATACAGAGTGAAATAGAAATTTTGCGCTTTTGGGGGTGGTATCATATTTCGGACACCCTGTCAGATAAAGAAAAGGTAAAAACTGCTATGGATAGATATTTTTACGTCGAGTCCAGTGCTGTAGTCGAATTTTTTTTTAGACAAACCGTTTTTGAGATATAGCCCAAACTTAGTATTTTTTAAATGGGACACCCTGTATTTTTAGGTTCCAAAAAATTTGCCTTTTTTTTCTCTTTAAAATGATGTATCACACTATGCACTTTTGACGTAAACTAAGCCTTATAAACGCAATATTAAAAGAAAAACGTAAGTTGGCCATGGAAATATGGCATGGAAACAAAAATCAAAACTATTTGTTTCTTAAATATATCAAATATTGGCGTGTTTATCCTCTTATCATACGAGTTACCAATAATTCTAACAGGTAAATTAATAGATATTAAGAAGAAATGAATAATTTTGAAAATAGTCATAAGTATGATATGATGGTTTGTTTTATTGAATGTCATGAAAACAGTGATCAAGCATCTGATTTATATTTTAACAGGTAAGCACCAAGCGCTTAAATTACTATGAACCTCCTTTCAAAATTTTTTTTCAGTTCCACTTTGATTGACTTGACTATTTCCAAAAGCTTTTTTTATATCGTAGATATCCAGAAAGGCCTCAGCCACACAAGGCAATTTTTCGCCGAATTAAATTAAATTTAATTAATGATAGATCATTTTCAAAGCACAGGGCTAAAACATATAATAAACAAAATCACGAGAATAATGAGATTGTTGTATTAGCAAGTATTCAGGCCAATCACGCGAATTCATGTAGGCATATTCAAGAAACAGTAAGGGTGTCAAAATCACAAACGCAAAGGATATTAAGAAAACATAAATATAAGCCTTATAAAGTAAATGTAGTACAACAATTGCATCCTGGAGATGCAGAAAGGCGTCTAAATTTTTGTAACTGTTATCTTCAAAAAACCCAAAAGGACCCTGACTTCGGTAGCAAGGTTATATGGTCCGACGAAGCCTATATAAGTTGTAGTGGTATTTTTAACAGGCATAATAATAGGCACTGGTATACGGAAAAACAATTTTTAACAAGAGAACGTCAGCAGCAAGGAAGGTTTGGGTTTAGCGTCGCTTGCTTTATATTGGGAACAAAGATTACATTCCATACTTACAATAATAATTTAACAGCAGATAGATATCTAGCAATTTTAAATCAAATACTACCGGATTTATTGGATAACTTGCCGCTAGCAAATCTGCACAATATTTACTTTCAGCAGGACGGTGCTCCTGCCCAAAATGCGCAAATTATAAGGCCATTTCTATTTGAAAATTTTCACGATCGCTGGATTGGTACAAATGGACCAGTAAGGTGGCCTGCTAGGTCGCCAGACCTCTCAATATTAGATTTTTTCGTTTGGTGTTACTTAAAAAACAAAATTTACCTGAATCCAGACAATACGATGGAGCAGCTGCAAAATGCAACCATTCAGGCATTTAGATCATTGGAAAATAGACCTATAATAATGATGAATGCTCTAAGAAGAATTCGCACTGTGTGCCAATTATGTGTTCGTGAGGGGGGCGGCCATTTTGAACAGTTTTTCTAGTTACGTAGAATTTGTTTAGTATTGTGATTAAGTTTATCAAGATTATTAAGTTTATTTATTTCATAGTAAAAAAATGGTTATTAATTGTTTATGTTGTTTAATTTTGCTTCTGGACACTTTTAATATCTACCCATATTTCCATGGCCAACTTACGTTTTTCTTTTAATATAGCGTTTATAAGGTTTAGTTTACGTCAAAAGTGCATAGTGTGATACATCATTTTAAAGAGAGAAAAAAGGCAAATTTTTTGGAATAAGAAAATACGGGGTGTCCCATTTAAAAAATACTAAGTTTTGGTTATATCTCAAAAACGGATTGTCTAAAAATGTGTGCGACTACAACACTGGATTCTACGTAAAAATATATATCCATAGCAGTTTTTACCTTTTCTCTATCTGATAGGGTGTCCGAAATATGATACCACCCCCAAAAGCGCAAAATCTCTATTTCACCCTGTATCTCGGGAACGAAACGATGTGGCACAATTCTGTTTGCGGCATTCAAAGTTTCTCGAAAAAATGACACAGGGTCGCGAAAATCGAGTTATATCTCTGCTGGTTTCCGAGAAACCCTGTGATTACAAGCAATCTGGGACATAGTGTACAGGGTGAGTCAACGATAAAGTTCATTATCGCATTTGTTTCGGGAATTATGAAAACATGGTAAATACAATAGTTTTAGGGAATGTTAAGATACACAGCTTAAAATTATTTTTGAGCATACAGGGTGGTTCAAAAAAGAGTGGCGAATATAATATATGGTTTTTTAAAAGGAACATTTTTTAAAATGATATGTTAAATTCTATAACTTATTTATTAATAATGTTATCTTATGGTGGTGGTATCTAATGGTGTCTTAAATAGCGAGTGTCACTATTGCTATCTCTGAAATGGTAAGTGCTACCAGTTCGGTTAAATTAGGGAAAAGTTGCCGTTTGTAATACTCATTCCAAATTTTTTTACCGAGTTGCAAAATTCCTATTACTGTCTCAGATACAGGGTTATGTCAAAAAGACGCACAAATTAATTTAGTTAAATATTTCAAAAACTATTGATGTTCGAGACACATTTTAAATTTGAAAGATTTATAATTTTTCATATGGTATCTTCATTTTATTTGTGACGTTTTGTGTTCTGGTCACCTCTATCGACTTTTTAAATACGGACCTGGATTCCAATGGAAATTTCCCCGTTGTTAATATTTGTGTAATATAAGTATCTCAAAAAAGCATCATTGCAGAGTACCTAATTATAAAAATACGTAGTAAGTCGATCCAAGTAGACCCACTAGTGAGACGTCTTTCCCAAGGAAGGTTTCGAAAACAATTGAAAAGAATCAACATTTATTTATCATGTCTTAAACTTATTTTATGTCAGTTTAGTACAAACTGGGTCATTTTACAACTTCTACGTTTTTAAAATGGAGCTCTCAAATAATAAAAAGACAGATATGATATTTGTTTCGTAATTCCACTAACGCGCTTTAAATGTATCAAAATTTATATCCGGAAAGAAGAATGCCCAATTCCAACATATTTGCAAGATTAGAATGAAGAATGCGAGAGCACGGATCTTTTAACAAGTCTCAAAATCGAATTTCCACTATTACGTTGGAAGCGGGAGAGAACGAGATCAACGTGTTAGGTATATGTTTGCTTTAATTATAATGTATATTTTTAATAAGTACTCTGCAATATTTTTTAGGACATTTACATTACAAGCGGTGAAGTTTCCCTAACGGAAATAGAAAGAGAAACTAGTGTATCAAAAGATTCGGCAAAAATAATACTGCATCGCAATAGATTTAGACACTATCGCTGTAGAGAAATGTGCAGCATTTAAGGCCAACTGACTACGCAAAGAGAAGGATATTTTGCTGTTGGCCTTTAAAACGTCAAAGGAAAACTGCTGAGTAGGTTTTTCTTTAAAGAAAATTTGACTAGTTTACTTCCAACAAGGTGGTGCGACGATGTGTAAGATTTTTAAATGACTTTATATCAACAGATGAATTGGCAACAACGGGCCTATATATAAACTGGCCAGCGCGATCACCTGATATTACTCCAATGGATTTCTCCATCACTTCTCAGATCACCTGATTATAAGAACTCGACAGGCATGTAACGAAATTACTCCTAGGACGTTAGAAAGAATTCAAAAAAAGGTTATTGTAAATTGGCAAAATTGTTTATTGGTCATTTCCAAAACTTATAATAGTTGCGTTTACCGTGAATAGTTCTCTTTTTTCATTTTTGTTAAATGTTTCAAAGTTTATGTTTAAATAAGAATATTAAGCCTGTAATTTTATTTTTAGATTTAGGAATTTCTGTTTAAAAAAACCGTGAAAAGTTTAATTTAAATAATATTTTTATTATAAATAACGTCAAATATTTTAATTTATAATAAGTATAACAAAAAGACAAGACCGTACAAAGGACATTTTTAAAAATTTCCCGATGAAGGATTTTCTGGACTAGAAACCTAATTCATGTAATACATTTTTTACTCTTGAAATCTGGAATATTAAAATAATAATAAAAAAACCAGGTCCGTATTTAAAAACATAAGCGGTAGCCAGAACAGGAAACGTCAAAAATTAAATACGAAGAAACCATGTTATAGAGTACAAAAAACTATAAAACTTTCAGATTTAAACTGTGTCTCGAAAATCAATAGCTTTTAAAATATTTAACAAAATTAATTTAGGCGCTTTTTACACATCACCCTGTATCTTAAGAACTAATAGGAATTTTGTAATACGGTAAAAGGATCTTTCTTACATTAATATCCAAAACGGCAACTTTTTTCTAATCTAACCAAATTCGTAGCATTTACCGTTTCGCAGATACTAATAGTGGCACACGCTATTTAAGACACCTTGTATACCTAAACCTAGCAGTTTTTCTAATATATCCATTTTTTTTAAATACTAGTTTTCAGTATTGTAAAAAATTGTTTCTGAAGGTGGAACACTTGTAACAGGTAAGAGTGTTCTATAGCGATTAAAAAATAGATAAATGTAAAAGTCTCGACCTTTTTAAATAACACACCCTGTATATTATTATTTTTATGATAGATTTTGCAAAACTGAGTATGTTATATACCTAATTTTAATAGTTGTGGTTTATTTCGAATTTTTCCAATTTTACCCTTGTTTTTAATACGTTTACGCTGTAACATCATAGTTGCCATGACAAAACAAAAATGTAGGCATTGTCAAATTTTGACATGTTTATTAAGCAATTTTCCTAAAAATGAACGTAAAGCATTACGGAGGGAAGTACCCTAATAGACGTATACTATCTAGAAAATCATATCAGTGCTTAATAGAACGGTTTGCGTCGAATATGCGAATCGGAAAGTGGTAAACAGGAATGCTATGCTGCCATGAGGAAAAAGAAATGGAGATTTAACTAGCCAACTTATCTGACACATCTCAATCTACGGCTAATCACACCACGACAAAAATGCATCATCCTTTCATATAGAACTACACCAACAACTTCAATACCGTGATTTTGAAAGACTAGTAAACTTTGGTGCCATCATAAATGGAGCAATAGAGGCCGATCCAAATTTTTTATCCAAAATTACGTTTTCTGATGAAGCCACTTTTCGCAGTAGTGGACCAGTTACCCACCATAACAGGCATAATTATTCAACAAGGAATCCATTTTGGGTCCGGGAAGTTGAAAACGAAAACCATTGGTCACTTAATGTACAGGGTGTCCGGATTTGGTTGCAAAAGCAGGGTATCTCGCTTATTTTTAAAGATAGAACCTTGCGGTTTTCACAAACCTGAGCTAATTTTTTGTGAAACTCATGAAGCCGTAAACAAAATTTTCATAGCCTTCTTCGTTTATGAGATACAGGGCGAAATAGAAAATTTTGCATTTTGGGACCCCCCTCGTAACTCGGTTATCCTTTAACTTAACGCAAAGGGAAAAATTGCTGCTTATGCAGTTTTTACGCTGGATCCAGTGGCGTAGTTATATTTTTCATTTGAGTTGTTATTTTTTAGATATGACCCAAAGTTGTGTTTTTTTAAATGGGACACCCTATATATTTGTCCAGAAATTGGTTTGTCCTTTTAAAAGCTTCTCAAAAATATATAATAGTATGGGTCTATTTTAATAAACAACAAAAATCCTAATTTTTATAATTATCATCCCAAATTCTGCAGTAGGCCATGCAAAACGATGCCATTTTCTTTTGTTTTCTTGGAAGCAAATGACACTTCCCAATTTTGTACGCGTATATAAAATATAGCGCTAGTTTTTTGTATTTATTTATTGTGTAAAAATATATTTGTATTATTATGGAAGAAAACCAAACTTTCGAACATTATGAAAAGTACGATATGTTAGCTTGTTTTATATTAAGTAATGAAAATGTTGAAGCGGTTTCTGAGATGTATTTTAACAGGTAAATAGTTAATTTTTAGGTATGTTGAAATACTATTGTTTAATTTGTATTTAGATGTCCAGAAAGGAGGCAACCTAATATATCCACTTTTTATCGGATAAAAAAGAATTTACTTAATCACGGATCATTTATCAAACCTCGTACGAAAACATATAATAAAGAAAATCGGAAGGCTGAGGAAATTACGGTTTTGGCTAATGCAGAAGCTTACCCTACAAACTCTTGTAGGGCCAGTGAAAAGAGCATAGCGATTTCAAAAACTAGAGTTCAAGAAATTCTAAAGAAGCACAAATACCACCCAAACAAATTTAGGCTCGTGCACCACTTACAGCCAGGGGATGCAGAGCGTCGGGTAGTCTTCTGCAATTGGTTTCGACAAAGATGCGATATGGTTAGAGATTTTGAAAGGAAGGTTATATGGTCAGACGAAGCACATTTCAGTAATTCTGGTATACTCAATAGGCATAATAGTAGAATCTGGTCCCAGGAAAATCAACACCAAATATTTCCCAGAAGACAGCAGGGCAGGTTTGGTCTAAATGTGTCCTGCTTCATGTTAGGAACACATATACAATTTTATATATTTGAGGGAAATCTAACAGCCAATCGCTATATAGAAATTTTAGAGACAGCTATACCTGAATTAGTTGACGATGTTCCTCTAGCGCAAATTAACGAAATTTATTTTCAACAGGACGGTGCTCCTGCACACAATTCTGGAATGACGAGATTATTTCTGGACAATCATTTTACCAATCAATGGATTGGAACAAATGGACCTATAAGATGGCGCCCTAGGTCCCCAGATTTGTCGATTTTAGATTTCTTTCTATGGGGATATCTGGAAAATAGAATTTAAAAAGACCACTATGATAATGTCCAAGATTTAGGAAATGCTATAAGAGAAAATTTTCGCTATTTACAAAATCATACCGTTATTTTGCTTAATTCCCTAAAACGAATACGAAAATTGTGCGAAGCATGCGTAGAACAAAATGGAAATCAGTTTGAACAGTTCTTTTGATTTCCTTGGTTACTCTAGTTCTTATACGACAGTTGATTTTTGCTGAAAGGATTGTTACATAATAATTTATTACTGTTTTGTTCTTGTGTTACATAAATCTAGGTAGGTGGTACTTTTTTGGTGCGAAATTATCAATACATATTTTGATAAATAGATTTAATTACATATTTATTTTGATTTATTGTTAGGATGTAGATATTGTTAACGACTTTAAATAAAAGGCAGCATTGTTTTGCATGGCCTACTGCAAAATTTGGGATGATAATTATAAAAATTAGGATTTTTGTTGTTGTTTATTAAAATAGATCCATACTATTATACATTTTTGAGAAGCTTTTAAAAGGACAAATCAATTTCTGTTCAAATATACAGGGTGTCCCATTTAAAAAAACCCAACTTTGGGTCATATCTAGAAAAAAACAACTCAAATGAAAAATATGCAGCGTAAAAATTTGCATAAGCAGCAATTTTTTCCTTTGCGTTAAGTTAAGGGATAACCGAGATACGAGGGGGGTCCCAAAATGCAAAATTTTCTATTTTGCCCTGTATCTCACAAACGAAGAAGGCTATGAAAATTTTGTTTACGGCTTCATGAGTTTCACAAAAAATTAGTTCAGGTTCGTGAAAACCGCAAGGTTCTATCTTTAAAAATAAGCGAGATATCCTGCTTTTGCAACCAAATCCGGACACCCTGTACGGTGTGGAATATTAAACTTTCGAATTAATAAACCATGTTTTTTCGCGAACCGTTTGAAGGGCCTAGATATATAAATTTGTTGCTAAACCAATTATCCCAATTTTTTTTTGAAGAAGTTGATAACTTTGAAACGGAACGATTGTTGATTCAACAAGACAGAGTTCCTGCTCATTACCATCAGTAATTTTTAAACCACTGTTACCCGTAAAAGTGGATTGGCAGGGACGGATTCGTTCAGTGGCCCCCTCGATCATGTGACTTAACATCTTTAGACTTCTTTTTGTGGGGCTACCTTAAAGATCGTGTTTGAATAAATCCCTAGGCCACCATTGTGGTTCGCCATATTGGAATTTACCAAAATTTTACCAGTTCATCCCCATATAACCCTTAATTTTTGACTAGAACTTGTAGTCAATCTGGTAAGTAGTTGAACTAACAGACATACAGACAAATCGACGGAATTGATAAAAAGTTTTTTTTGGCATCTAGGGACGCTAAAATGTGAGGATATGTAAATCCTGAGAGGGTGATTTTTTCTACGATTACAAACATTTCATTTGGGCGCCATTTTGTTCTGCCACCTTGAATTAGTACACCAATTTTACTAGTTCATTTCTATATCACAATTAGTTCTGACATACAATTTGAAATCAATCCACCAAGTAGTTTTTCAGGCGGAATTTTTATTAATTTTATTAAGCCGCCATTTTGTTCCACCAGACAGACAGACAGACCGACAGACAGACAGATAAACCGACGGAATTGAGAAAACATGTTTATCGGCATCTAGGGACCCTGAAACCTAAAGATCTGAAAAGGGTGATTTTTTCACAATGACAATATTTCCCTTTTACGAGGGAAGTAAAAATGGAATATTAAAAAAACTGCTAGGTTTAGGTATACAAGATAATCAATAAAAAAGGTATACAATTTTGAGGCAGAATCTAAAAATAAATTAAAAGTACGATGTTCCATTAAAAAAACATAACCGCAACATTTTTTTGAACAACCCTGTATACCCAAAAATAATTTTAAATTGTAGAAGGTCTACAATTTAAAATATTTCCTAAAACTATTTTATTCTCATTTTTTCGTAATTCCCGAAACAAAGGAGATAATTTTATTCTATCGTCGACTCTCCCCATACAAAAGGACATGGCACAGATTAAACACATTTTCGGTTTCATGATACCTTCTTTCATATTGCTTCCCTCGTAAAAGAGAAGAATTGTAAACGTGAAAAAATCACCCTCCGAATTTTTTTCAGATATTTACCTTTCAGAGTTCCTAGACTGCTCGTGGCATAGCTAAAAAACTACGATTGATTTAAAATTTTGGTCCAAAATTAAGGATCATATAGCAACGACCTGGTAACATTTTGGTAAAAATCCAGTATGGCGAAACAAAATAGTGGCCTAGTGAAATCTTAAAAAAAAATATTACTAAAAAGCTACTTATCTAATTTATCTGAAAAATCAAGTATTATGTAGGAAACAACGGATAAAATGTTGGTACGAATCGAAGATGGAGGAATCAAACGGAGGCTTAACAAAATTATCAAAAACCTGAAAAACTACTTGTTAAATTGATTTTAACAGGGGCGTGCGATGAAATTTTAAGAAAGGGAAGCAATTTTTAGAAACTTACCTATTTGTAATGTAATTCGATTCTTCGATCATTTTTTGCAAATTCGTCAATGACGTCATCATAAAAACGTCGATGCTCCGACATATCTTGGAGAAGTTTATTTTCAATGGACAACAGCGATGTATGCGAAAGTCTGTCCTGCCCCGTTGAATTTTTCACGAAATTTTTTATATTGTCTTTTAAAAATTGCAATAGTTCCTTAGCGTTATTTTTTGCGCTAATGTCATCAGTTTCGTAAATCACTTTTAGTTCAGATCGCAGTAACACTCGGTCGAAGAACTGGCCATAATGAAGAAGAAGAGACTTAAACGCATCTTCTGGAAAAATTTTTCCTTTAAATGCATCAAAATTGCAGAGTTCGAGGAATTTAAAATCATTTAAACCGTTAAATCTATAGTTTATTTGTTCCTGAAGTTGATCGATTATTTCATAAAAGAGGCGTCTGTATGATGTTTGAACATCTCACACCTTGTCTGTTCGAAGACGCTTGGCTTGTGGCTCTATATTTAACGTCATCGTTTTCTCCCAAAATAGGTCGAAGTCGTCTCTTTTTTTGACTTAACATGGACTTAAAATCATCCACTTTTTTTAGGCAAAAAGCAATATCATTTGTTTTAGTTTGTAATATATTAAAAACATTTTCCGAGAATGGAAATATTTCTGAAAATATGTTCAACAAATAATTAAAATTAGAATATCATTTCAAACAGTCCAAATCCCCCCCCCATTCTCAAATAGTTCAATCAGTAATTTACGATTTTCAGATACTGTTAACACATGTCTTCCATTATAGTTCCACCTAGTAGGAGCTACTTTGGGCAATCGTTTGTATACAATAGAGTCCAAAGCTTATGTACGTTTTGTTGACTTAGAAAAAAAAGCAGCTATGCGGCTTAAAATAACGAAAAATACTTTACACTCTTTAATGTGATTGATGGACTGGGATAAAACTAAATTTAATTTATGAGCAAAACAATGGACAAACACAGCACTTGGGAAAGTTTCTCGAACTTTAGCTTGCAGACCCTCTAATTGTACTGCTATCACTGCAGCTCCATCATAGCTTTGAGCAACTAATTTTTTCTCTCCATTAATTTCTTTAGTAACGTTATAAACTACGGTATATAATACATCTTCTGTACGATTTTCGGACACATTCTTAAAACCTAAAAATCGCTCTTGATTACTTCCATCTGTTTTAACGTAGCGTATTACTATAGATAATTGGCTAAAATTACTGAAATCAGTTGTTTCGTCCAAAGCAATAGCAATGAACCGCGCCTCGCCAATCTCCTGCTTAATTCTTTTTAGAATAATGGTTGCAACAGCGGAAATTAAATCATTCTGGATTCGATTCGACGTTCCGCGAAAAACGCTACACTGCTCTAAATGATTTTTAAAGCAATCATCATATTTAGCCATTAAACTAAGTAAATCTTGAAATTTTCCTCTATTTGAAGAAACCCTTGTTTCGCCATGACCTCTAAATCCAAATTCGTGCTGTCCGAGAAAACAAACAACATCGATAAGTCTCCTTAATATTTACCTATTTTTATCGACTAGTTCATGGTGTTGGTGGTGACTAATTTCCAACTGTTTATTAAGGGCGTGTTCAATTCTGGTTTTGCCGAAGACTTTTTTCTATGACGGCCTGCAAATTCGCTTTAGACATAATGTGTCTTTTTACAGCTTTATGGATATTGTTTAAATCGGAAAAACCAGTTTTTTTCCAGAGACCTTTTTCATTTTCAAAAAGTAAACATGGCCAACAAAATAATTTACGTATATTTTCACACCCTGTTAGCTATTTAATTTTTCATAGGCGGTTTTGCCCTTCCTTTGGAAATTATTTGAAGCTTATCACCGAAGTTTAATGTTGAAAATCCCTTTATTATTAAGACACACACCACACATTCACACACACTCTTCTTACTAAATTCTCCAACATTTTCAACGTTATTACCGACATCCGAAGTTGACGGTATTTGCATATCCACGTCCGTATTATTGTCTTCCATATCGCACCATGCACGACGCGACGTACGTATCACACAACACACGGATAGCCGTTCAAACAAAGAACCTACTCCAACGATAGCTTCCGCCATCACTTAGAGCACGCGACTGAAATGCAAATATTGCAAACAGCCGGTGGAAATTTCAATAACCTCTGGCTTGATTCACAGGAAATCAAGCATACAGGACTGGGGACTGGGTCGGAGTCAAGGCCGCATTTATTATGGGCTTGATAATTAAGATAATATTTTAGTAATTTTAATATAAACTAAATTAATGGTTTCCTATTTCAAAAATTACATTTTAGAAGATGTTTTGTAATTTTTTTTGAGTAAGCACTGCTTCCCTTGCTTCCATGGACTGCACGCCCCTGGATTTTAAATTGTGTGTCATTACTAATTGTGGTACAGAGATGAACTAGTAAAATTGCGGTACTAATTCAAGATGCCGGAACAAAATGACGACCATATAAAATATTTGTAATCATAAAAAAAACCATCCATTGCTTTGCTAAGTCTTTATTTAAAGGAAAACGATAATACTCTATATCTGTCCCTTTCGTTTTCCGCGTATAGTTTAAACAATCAGCAACAGCACAAGTACGCATTTTTAGTGTTGTATAGTTTAAAGAATAACAAAAACTATTGTTGAATATTCAAAAACACTTATCCAAAAACAACTGAAGCACTCAAGTTGGCTGCACGCGTTGTTACCCGGGTGACGTAATGCGCGGTTCTTTTGTGTATCGTGCTACCAACATTGGTATAAAAATTACACAATTCAAGCTGACTTTTCTTGAACAGATTGAGGTTTCATTATATTAGCATGCGTTTAAAAATCTTATCCCTCAAATGTGAAACATGTTAAATATGTAAAAACGCGAATAAAATAGATAGAATGCCAAATTTTCATATTAGATGTGCAATGCCCTTTTACAGTAAAAATTGAGATCCAGCGTCAACTTCTATAAATAATATAATTTTGAGCAAAAAAATACAGAAAAACGACATCAGAAACAAATGGGTATATTAAAACAAAATGCATTCTTGCTTTATATCGTTTATATTAAATTCATCATATAAAAAAATTGGACATATATATCACCCAACGATTTCTTCCGAGTATATATATATAATATACAGAGTTAGACTTAAACTAACGTTTGTTTGATCACATATTTGACCCATATTTTAATCAAGTAAATATTTGGAAAATTTGCAGTCAAGTTTCTCCATTGCTATGTATCGACGAGAGTGTAATTCTTCTTGAAGGACCTAAAAATTAATAAACGATTAAGATTAGAGTACTTATTTATTTATTTGAACGCATTTGTATCAACATAGATATTGTAGTCATAAAATAAATATACATCGGAGAAGTTAATACAATATAGCCAAAAACATCCAGGAAATGAATGTGAATCTTGGAAAAATTACTGCAATTTGTCAACAACTTACAAATAAAATGTTTGTAATCGTGAAAAAATCACCCTCTCAGGAACAAGATGAACGCCTAATAATAATAATAAGACGTTTATTAGTTACCAATAAAAACAGTTAACGAATTAACTTAAAATAACAATTATTATCATTACGATAATAATCATGGTAACTAACGGGCCTTGTTTTCAGATTTCAGGGGATGTTCATTCACCGGATTCCGTTGAGGCCAAAAATATAAGAAATGAAAAAGAAATTTATAAGC
Organism: Kuschelorhynchus macadamiae; assembly: GCA_030620095.1. Taxonomy (NCBI): domain Eukaryota; kingdom Metazoa; phylum Arthropoda; class Insecta; order Coleoptera; family Curculionidae; genus Kuschelorhynchus; species Kuschelorhynchus macadamiae. The sequence continues at coordinate 104,661 of JAUTXW010001858.1, forward strand.
AGCTAGCAGTTAAATTTTTTTTTAAAAATTTGAAAAAAAACAAACATAGAAGCAAAAAAGCACACACTAAATGGAAAATGGAAGATGGATAAGGATAGGGAAAAAGGAAAGTATCAAGTTTCAAATTTAGCATTTTGTGGCATAGACAATCAATTAAATATGGTTTAGAAGAAGTAGTTTGGTTTTTCTCTTGAAAACTTTTTCTGAGACAGTAAAATCATTTATTTTGAATTTGTTTGCAATTTGCAATTGCAAATTAAATGTGCAATTAAATAAGAAAAAGACCTTTTTGTGCACTTTGTTGTGTGACGGTATAGTTAATAGATTTTTTCGTCTTATATTAAGATTGGGCACATCAGTACGATAAGTTATTTTTTTTTTTGCGCAAATATGGTGGAGTCTTAAACTTAAGAATTTTATAAAAATGACAAGAGCGTAAGACTGTCTATTGTGCATATTTAACTAATTTGTTTCTTTTAACTTATGAGAAATGTGTTCACGTCTTCTTATACCAAAAATAAGCCTTAGACAGGAATTTTGGAGTTTTTGTAATCTATTAAGACTTCCATACTATCAAGACAAGGTCCATAGATGGTGTCACAGAAGTTTAATGCGATAACACTAGTGCATCACAAAAGCATTTTCTTAATGTTATAGATCAAAAAGTGCTTTATGAAAATATTGTTTTTAAGGCGGAATATCCATTTTTAGTTTAAGAGTAACATGTTCCTTAAATCTAAGTTTATGATCCATTATGAGTCCCAGATTTTTGGCAGAGTTTTTAAAACTATTGGATCATTATTTATGTGTAGATTTAAGTTATCTAAAATATTCATTCGATTGTTATCACTATAAAAAAGAATAGCTACCGATTTATGCCATTGACCCAGAGGAGCTTTTGGAGTTTCACTATATAAAGTGTCCAAATCCGCGTTAATGCACCTATTGGCCTCGGCTATATCAGTACTTTTAAATGAATAATATACCTGGGTTTCATCTGCGTAGCAATGATGGCATACAATATCGAAATTTATTTATTAATTGCAACGTATAGAGAGTATATAGTAACGGACCCAGAATGCTACCCTGACGCACCCCAGAGGCAACATTAAGGGCTTTCGACATTTTACCACTGCCCTACTCTTGTTTTCTGTCTGACAAAAAAGAAGACACCAGTGCCACCGCAGAATGGCTAAACCCAGACACTGCAACAAAGCCAATAATATTTCGTGGTTGACCATGTCAAAAGCTTCTGAGAAATCCAAAAGAACCAAAACAATAGCTAGATTATTATCAAGGGCTTTAAATATATCATCCGTTACCTGAGATAATGGTTGCAACAACTATTAACCTTACGGAAGCCAGACTGATATTCAGGGTTCAAATTACTAATATTTAAATACTCAATTATTTGGTTGTCTCATAACTTTTTTCTAATAGTTTAGAGAGAACTGGAAAATGATTTTTTCTAAACAAACATTTATAATGTGAGTTAGTGGATTAATTATGGCAGGACAACAAAGTAAAATAAGTGTAATATTTAAATTATCAGCTCCAAATGCTTTACTCTTTATGGTTTTTAGAATGGAAATTATTGTATCTTGCAATATCAGCCTAAATTTTAATTCATTTTGTGTAATTTTATGTTCCTTAAAATTCTTAATAAATTCTTCATCAGGCTTATTGTTATTTTTATTTATATTAGTAAAATAAGTATTAAGTTCATCTACATTTTGCAAGGAATTGGGAAGGTATATTTTGTTTTTTGTGTGAAATATTAATTTTAATTAATTTTTGCCATGCTTCTTTATTACTGCAATACCTAAAACCTATGTTAAATACGCCTTTTTTCCGATAATGAAAGGTTACAAAAAATATTACTTAAAAAATAATTATTAAATTTATCAAAATTTTACATGCTAAAATCAAGTTTTGCATAGGGATGAACTAGTAACATCTTGATATGAATATAAAATGGTACCTAGTACATTTTTTAAAAATCATCCTGAAAAACTACTTACGTTAATTTCAAATTTTGTGCGCGTCAAGTGTGAAATAGAGATAAACTAGTAAAGTTGTGGTACGACCAAGATGATGGATCAAAATGGCGTACAACATTTTAAAAATCACGCAAAAAACCTCCCCCCGCGGTGGCGTTTTTATTTGTGACGCTACCGTCTATTTTTAGTGCACATTTAAATTTTTTATTTGTTCTGTAACTTTTTTGATATTATGTATAGTTTAGAACTTATCGATCTTAATGCATTATGACCTTTAAAATTACGTAGGCATGGATGGGTTAACTAATTTTTAAACAGTACAAAATATCGAAAAAAATCTAATACACCAAAAAGTAAGTGACAGGACAGGTAATTGAACTTTGTTTGAAAAATGGCCAATGGCGTCACAGAAAAAATTTCAGGTGGGTAAAAGGATTTGCGACATGAAAAAAAGTAACTCGCTGTAGATTTTTCTAAAATGTATCACGACCATTTCGAAGGCTTTGCTCATAGCATACAGTGTACCAAATTTGAATGATTTATCTCTAGAAATTACGAATCCATGAAAAAAACTAACTAAAAAAATAACTCTCTTGAAATTAATAACGAATTCCTTATATCAGACTAATAAAACGGCTAGAGTAAAAATGAAAACTGTTTTGGTAAAAAAGTCTAAGTAACTATCTTACGTCTGACATAATTCCAAAAGTAAATTACAGTAAAATCTATAGAAAATACTTTAAGTTAGTGTTTGTAAA